>PVKS010002165.1:0-123252 GCA_004027875.1 Aplodontia rufa
CACTAGATACCCATTTAACACATGAGTTCTTCTGGGGGAAACTGCATTAGATGAAACCCACAGTAGCTTATCTATGTGTTAGCATTACCCCTGGTTATCAAAGTTTATACACAATGATTGCTACAGTTTTGACAATGTTTCCCCCTTATCTGTATCCTGTATCGCAATATACTTCTAATAAATGTGGGGGGAAAAAAAATAAAGTTCATGGCTTTGATCACCTTTTGTGCAAGTGCTTTGTAACTGTGTTCCCAGGTTCAGCAACAGCAGCAACTTCTGGGAACTTGTTAGAAATGCACATTCTTGGGCCTTACCCCACAGCTTCTGATTCCAAAGCACTGGGTTGGGCTCACCCACTTGTGTTTTAATAAGCCTTCCAGTTCGTCTGGGGCTAGAGTTTAAGAACTTTCTGTTCTACTCTGCCTCTTACCATCTCATACCTCATATAGGATAAACCTATATAATTCAGGGTCCTTTTCATTTTTACCATGATCACCTCAAGGTATTCTTGATATTGACATTGATATTTTTTACTTGTATTAATCTGAGTTTCAGGAAAGGTAGAAACAAAACCCTTAAAGAAGCTGATATTCTTCACTGTGGACTAGTTTTTGAAGTGGTAAGTAGCGCATGGGTTATTGTGAGTAAAAACCTGAAGGGAAAACCAATATTCAAATTATTTTTATTGCATTTGTGATCTTGTTTCACTCTTACCATTTCCTGGTTAATTAAGATAAAAGAAGAGATAGAGGTTGGTCACATTAGTGAGCCTAAATACTTCCTTTAAAGTTGGTGAAGACACTTCTCTTCTGCATATGAGCCCAATGTTTAAAAGACAGATACTTGAGATAATATTCTTTTAATCCCACTAATTACACATAAAGCTATGCTGGGAGAGCATTAGAGACATGTCCTCATCAGCAGGGCCTGGCACCCATGGCAGTGTTTTAATTCAAGAGCTTAATTTAATTAGCACCCTGCCACTGTGTCATCGGCTGTGTTGCTTTGGATCTTTGGCCCGGGGAGAAATGTGCAACCCCTGCTCTTTTTATTTCTAGTTAGCCTCATAAAAGGTAGGGTGTCCAAGGAGAGAGAGGAACTTTGCTTCTCCATCATGCTTTGCATACAGTGCTAATTGAGCTGACAGAGTTTCAAGTTGATACCCAATGAAGAGATTGCAAATGTCAAATGGCTCATCTTTGCCCATGTGGCTCCTGAAATACAGAAGAGAAATGATCAGAGGGAACTCTTCAGCATGCATGCTTGAGTAACTGCAAGCAGCACAAAACTCAGAAGAAATAAGGTATTCAAATCCTACTGGTAAAGCCTACAATATCTCTCTGTGCTTTCCCCACCCAGAGTGCTAATGAGGGAAAGAAAATGTGAAACTCCTTGGCTTCCCTAATTGCTGTGCATTGCCCCCATAACTTTTTTTGTTTTTGCTTATCATGGTTAGAGTCTTGTTTCTGTCAATCATTTTAGTTCCTTCTGCCTAGAAAATAACAATTCATGTTTTTTAAGCCTTGAGATTATTCCAGCCCCTTCTTTTTCATAATTAAAGCAGAGAAAATAATTATTTTTTGGCTTTACTTTATAATAATGAACCGTACCAATTAGGAAAGCTTGTTTATCTGGTTCCTGAAACTTCTATGATAGTTCCCAAATTTTCCTCAGGACTACAAAACTGCAGATATGTTTGCTTTTATCACACTTCTGGATTGCTAAAATGTGATATATCCTAACTTTTCCTCCATCACAGTGGAGACAATATTGTGCAGTGAGCAAATCATGGACAGTGGTGCAGGACAAAATTAGATTTGAAATCTGGCTCTATTTTATAGTAGCTTAGATTTGTTACTCTTGAGTCTCTAGGCATGAATTCTTCACTATAAATAAAAAAATAAATTTAAGGAATTCCTCCTTTTCATTTCCATACAGAAATTTAAGTTAGATAATATATTTTAAATAATCAAAAACTGTTCCTACTTTGTAGCATGTTTTTTTACTTAACATCACTCTTGCTTCTTTCTGGTTCTTACATTTGGACTAAAGGGATTTGATTTCTCTTCTGATTTTATTTCTGGTATAAAATCAGACATTGTCACTTAAGATCTGCTAGATTGTGGCTCAATCTGCCTCAGAGATGTAAGTCTGGCAGCTTGCTGCCTGTAAAGATGGTGTTTTTAAGGATGATGATAACTATTTCTACAAGGAGATGAAAATCTCCACCTTTCTCTTGGTATTTGCAGTATTGCTCTTCAGATGCATGTTAATATATTAGTAACAAAAAACAATAGCATTTGCTAGTATGATGCAGGAACTATATCACACACATTATATCATTTGAAATCTTTATAGCAGCTGTACATGATGAATTCTATTTTCATTATCTTACAGATAATAAATTATAGCTCAGAGAGGTTAAATGACTTATTGAAGGTCACACAACTCCTATGGAAGGTTGAAATGACTCCATAACCAATACTTATTGTTTAAGAGAGAGGGAAGGAAGAAAGGATGGATAGGGAGGGAGGGAGTAGGTTAAGAAAAGAGAGAGAGAGAGAGAGAGAGAGAGAGAGAGAAATCAGACCCTTCATTTTAGATGGATTGTTTTGCATTAACCTTTTCTTTTACCACAAACACCTGCTTTTTCTCTTTCCTAAGGAAATGTCAGCTTTAGAAATAATTTAAACTAAATAATCATGCTGTTGGAATAATTCTTTCCTGGTGCTGCTGTAATTTGGCTTACAATTATAGCTAATTGAACATCTTCGGAATTAGTGCAGTGCTGCATGTACGTGGAAAAAAATTTAATGTGCTAAGCATGCAGAAACATGATCTTAGAAGTTCATTTTTACCAGCAGAAAAAGAAAGCAATTAGTGAGACATTTTTCAGCAAGGAGGGTGAAAAAAAAATACCACCCAAACTGAAAATCCCATAGTCTTGAGATAAGCTCTAAGATGATCCCTGGATCCCACTGATGATGCAGTAATTTAAAGTGTTTAGTGAGCTACAGGTTGGCATCTGTGAAAAGGTTCCCCTTCTCAGGCATCAAGATACATTAGTTTCATTATTTGCAGATACTTGACAAGTTAAGAGCCAGAGGGAAGCAGCAATATAAGGAAATACAGTGTGGAGAGAGGAGGTGGCTAATTAGAGGAAACAAAGAAAGGGAACTTGACAAATCCATTCTAGAAAAATTCTTTTCTAAAATAGGAACATTTTAGCAGCAAACAGTTGTCCCTCTGCATAGGATCTTTTCCAATGGGAACTGACGAGGACTCCAATTTTGCCCAACTACTGTCCATGGTCCTGATTACTACATGTTTGACATTACATAAGCTGTGAGTCTTTTAGTTTAAATCATCGCTTTCTCTGTCCCTCCCTTTCCACTCCCCCCTCCTCCCAGCTTTTAAGGCATTCCTTTTAATTCAACTCATTAAAAGATTAAGCCCCAAACTGACTTAGGCTAGGCACTGGTTCATTCCCTAGAATAGCCAGAGCAAGCAGCAGAAGGGGAGCTATGGAGACAGGTGTTCTTTAACCAGCTTCCATCTTTCCCTCTGTGCCTTTGCCAGAGGGTTTAAGCCTGAGTAGTCACCTCAGGTTCCTTAGCTATGCTTATTATAAAGCCCTTTGGGAACTTTCTTGGTGGGATAAAGTACCCGTGACTCCAGAATAATTGGGTAGGGAAATGAAAAGGCTAGAGGCTTCAAAGGGATAAATGTAGTTGGAAGTATGAAGGTTTTAATTTTTGTCTCTGGACCTGCACTGGGCTATCCACAAGCTAATCACAACACATGAGGACTGGTGACTTTGCAACCGAAGGTCATAGAGGCTCAGAGGGATTTGAGAGGCCAAGTTGCTGGTCTCCTGATAGAAATTGTCCTCTACAAGAAAATTTCTAATTGACAGGAGGAAAGAAGAGAAGAGAGGGGTTTCCACAGACATCCAAAGGGGCAATCAGTGCGTCTACCACCCAATTCCTTTTTATGAGTCCACCTATTTCTGAAGGAGGAGAAAGCAGATATGCCAAAATGCAGCTGGTCAGAGACAGACTATATTCCCTACTTGTTCTCTCTGGCTTTAGAACAAAGGTTCTTAACAAGGGTAAATTTTATATTTCAGGGCATATTTAGAAACATCTGGAAATGTATTTCATTGTCATGATTTATGGAGGGGCATATTAATTTAGGTTTTCTGAGGAAAAGAACCAATAGTATATGAATAGATGATAGTAGATGAGATAATTTATCCCTTAGTATACCTGGGAGATTGGTTCCAGAATCCCTATGAATACTAATACCCATTGGTGCTAAAGTCCGTTATATAAAATGGCATATCCACCTATAATCTATGAACAATCTCTGATATACTTCAAATTATTTCTAGATACTTATATCTAATCCAGTGTAATTCTTTTGCAAATTACTCTTATGTTCTACCTTTTAAGGAATAATAGTAAAGAGTCTGCACCTGTTTAGTATATATGAAAAATTTTCCAATATTATGGTCTCTAGTTAGTTGAGTTCTCCATTGTGGAACTTGTGGACCAGAGGGTCAACTGTATATATGTATGTGTGTATACACAAATGTATATTTGAATATATATATATGTATGTATGTGTATATATGCATGCATGTGTGTGTGTGTGTGTGTGTGTGTGTGTGTCTTGCATGGTATTAGCTCCTATAAACATGAAACCTGAGAAGTCCAAAGATCTGCTGTCTGCAAGCAAGAAATCTAGGATAGCTCACTACTAACTATAGTGTGAAGGCCTGAGAGCTGGAAAGTCACTAGAACCTAAAGTGATATAGATTCTAGTCTGAGTCTAAAGGTCTGAGAACCAGGAGTGTCAAGGGCAGGTGAAGATTAATCTTCAGCTCCAGCAGTCAGGCAGAGAGTGAGGGAATCCTCCCCTCCTCTACGTTTTTGCTCAATGCAGGTCCTCAGTGGATTAGAAGATGCCAGCTCACATTGGAGAGCAAAGTCCATCTTATTTGTGTTCCAGTTCTAATGCTATTCTCTTCTGGGAATACCTTCACAGATATACCCAGAATGATGCTTAAGCAGCTATCTGGGCATCTTATGATCCAGTCAAGTTAACACCAGAAATTAGCCGTGGAGGTGGCATTGACTAGTGTTAACAGTCAATCCAAACTGTCAACCTGATTAGATTAAGATGCTTCTAAGATAAAGAGGCTCCTAAGATTGAATCTTCTGGGTGTGTTGAGGGTGTTTCTAGGAATGATTGGCATGTGGGATTTTGAACCGATATAAAGATCCACCCTAAGTGTGGGAAGTACCCTCCAATAGATTGGAGGCTTGGATGGAATAAAAGCCAAAAGCATGAGAAAGCAGCAGAAGATGCATGTCTGATTCTTCTTGAACAGTTCTTGATTGCTTCTCTAGACATGAGGCTCCAGCTCCTTCACTCTTCCTAAGCAGACTCTGCCCAGCCATTCTACAGGGCATTTCCAGGCTTCTATCTTCCAGCTCTCGAGCCTGCAGGTGGTCATTGTGGAACTATCCAGCCCCTGGTTGTATAAGTCAATCTAATATTCATATACTGTTGATTCTGTTCCTCTAGAGAACTCTGACAAATATAGCCAGGAAGCTGTTAAAAACTCTACAGTGCCCAGGTCAGCCCCCCCAAAACAAAGAATTACCCTGTCCAAAATGTCTCTAGGTGTCATGATCAAGAAGCCTTGATTTAGAGGATGACAAATCTTCCTTTTCTAATTTTAAGTATCTTGCTGAGGTCAATAGCTGTAACTGAATTTTCATGTTTTCCTGCTTGGTTTTTTCTCCAAGTCTGTCTTTCAGTGGTAACTCTTTCATTTGGTGGAACCACTCCTGTCTTCCTGGCCGGAACCAGCAGGAAGGACAGATTTCTCATTTCTTGAAGGCAGGAGGCACTTTAGGTGTGTGCCAGATTCTGGTATAAATGGGAAGTTTGCATTCACTAAGTGGGCTGGTTTCAAAACTAGACAGAGAGTATTCATGACATCTTGGTACTAACAGCAACAGTTTCCCTAAGTAGAGCACAGAGCCATTGGTATGACATGAAAAGAAGGGCAAAAACCTGAGTACTATGTTTTTGGCAGCTCCTGGATGTGAAGATCATTATTCCCCTTTACCAATATGTCAGAAGGAAGGTATACTCAGTAGAAGTCTTGTTGGAATAAAATACACTCGTGAATCTATTTTCTATGCCACCAAAGAATCTTTAATCACAGAGTTGAACACCAGAAGTAACATAATGAGGTAAGAAAATGACCAATCTTCTAACAAATCAAACCTGTGCCTCTCAAACACACAAGTGTTCATAACTCCTTCTAGGAATACATAATAATCATTAAGTGCCCACCACAGACTTAGTCCCCATCTCCAAGTTATAAATCTGTTTTTCACTTGCAAAATTAAAAACTATTGTTCATGTACATTGTGTCTTGGTTATTTTGCATTTCATTCTTTAACCACAAACCCAAATCCCAACTTGCGGTAGGGGATTAAGTAAGACCAGTATCAACAAACCAATTTAAGGAGATCTTAGACAGTAAAATATTATAATTGGGAACAAACCCACCATGGTTGGAATCTTTGCTGTTGGTATGGGGGAAAACTCTCCTTAGGAATATGTCAAATGCTATCAGCTGCTGTCTTCAAAGCTGTCACCGCTCCGGCAAGAATGAAAATGCATCGGGCTCATAGGATCAGACACATAGCCTGCATCAGAAAAGAAGTTCAGTCATTGCTTATTGGCTATCCAGTTTGCTCCCCATCTTCTTAACCAGCCTGACCCAGCTCAACACACAGCTGCCAGGCAGCTTTCCTGGATCCTGTAAACAGTCTGGACCAGTGATGCTAGTGAGTGACTTAATTAAACAATACTGAAGCTTAAAATGAGAACAGAGAGCTGATGTCAGATGAAAATAAATGATAGATTTCAAATCTGGAGCTATGCGGACCAAGAGGAATTTTGAATTTAGAGTAAAAAAGAGGACGGATCAGGAATATGGTGGCTATGAGCATAGGCTTTTGTGTCAGGCAAATCTGTGAGTTCTCTGACTTTTGTTAACTTAACCTTTTCAAGCCTCAGTGTCTCCATCTGTATTTGGATGAAATAATAGCACTGACTTTAGCAATGTGTATAATTTAGCAATGTGTATAAGACAATTAGCAGTCTGACACCAGTGAGTGTCAAACCAACTATGCAAAAATGGAAGGTGGGAATAGCAGTTAGATAAAAAGAAAAGAGCCTTCCTCTTCAGCAAGGTGGCTCTATTTTATTTATTTATGTGTTTATTTGTCTTCTTGATAGCTCAAGTTTCAAATATACATTAATGGGTAGGTCTAATACCAGTGGCAACTGATTACTTCAAAGCAATATCCATGTGTATGTGAAGAGAATGGACCTAGTGGCTTAACATCAGGTCACCGTCCAAGAGAACAGAGAGGGGTGTGCTGAGAAGTCATCACCTTTCTGTTCTGAAGAGAGGAAGCCATTCACTGATTCTGTGAAAATGGGCTCATTCGTCAATAGCTACTCCTGCTTTTGCTGTCTCTTGATAGCTGAGATTTCAGGACCAGCCCAGTCATCTACATTTTCAGTAAGCCATCTAGCAATATGCAGTTGGATGGGCATATTTATTTTTGTAGGAAAGGTTTCTGTCAACATCCCTTAAGTGGCACACAGTCTCCTGAGCGGAAGGGCTTCTGATGCTAATGCTTCTGTTGATTCTCTCACTCTGTGGGACAGGCCCTGGTCAGGTATGAGGAAAGTCATGGTGGGGGTGGGAGGAGATGAGGGAAGTCCATATACATCACACTAAATTTTAACTCTGGGTGGACTAAAACCAAATATATATCCCAGAGCAAAAATATTTCCTTTCATCCTGCCTGAAAATGTGACTTCATTCCAAGCATAGATTGATGCTTTAATCAGCTGATAATCCTTTTATTACTATAATCAACCATCAATGTAGTCTTACTGGCCTGCAATGTTCCAGTGTCTCTTGTCCCCACAGGACTCTAATGAAAATCTGATTGTAAACATACATCCCACCAGTGAGGGCAGGCTGTTTTTCAGGGATGGTTAACAAAAATCAGCAGGCACCGAGTCTGGTATTTACTATTGATCCCCTTATTGCCAGATTGTAAAGGCAGACATGTTGACCTGGGCAGCCTCTTGGCTTAAGAGGGACTCAACTAGACCAGGGGCTTTTGGAAAATACTAAACCATCTACACATGTTCTGCTATTTTAGGGTGAAAGGTCTCAAGTGGAGAGAAAATAGTTGTGACATTTAATTTGATCTTTATTCTTCAGCTCTGCTCCTTTAGGTAGAAAGGGAAAGAAGAGAGAAGAAAGAGAGAGAGAGACAGAGAGAGAGATAGAGAGAAAGAGAGAAAGAAAAACATTTCATAAACATTTTCACAAAGTTGCTTATTTCATAAAGTTGGCATATGAAATGAAAATGGAGGACAATTAAAGGGTTCTTTCTTATATGAGGCAGTATTCCTAGTGAAAGATCTTGGATATGTCTTCTTTGTCTGCAGGTACCCTTACCCCACTCAAGTATCCTCATGTTTTTTTTTTTTCTACCCTTGGTACATAAATGAACAGGAAAAATCAACTTTTGCATTTTTGAATCCCTTTTGTCTTCTCCATTGAGAGGAACTGTAATTCTTCTATTTCTTTAAGAAGCAGATCTATAGGTTAAAGTGCTTCATCTTTCAACTCCACCATGAAAGGAGACTTCCGGTCAAAGCACACAGTTCAAAGGGTACCTTGTATTTTGTGGTTGTGAAGTCACATCTGTGAGGTTGAGGAAATTATATTATAGCTATTAAAAATGCAATATTGTGAAATTTGGATATTTTTCCCTCAAAAGGATCTTTTGCTGGACTGGCCAATTATGTTGCAAAGTGGATGAATAAAAAACACTCAGTTGCTATAATCTCAGCTACTCAGGAGGCTGAGTCAGGATAATCCGAAGTTCTAGGCTAGCCTGGGCAACTCATCAAGACCCTGCTTCAAAATAAAAATTTAAATAAAGAACTAGGTATATAGCTCAGCGATACAGCACCCTTGGGTTCAATCCCTAGTACCGCAATAAATAAATAGATGAATATCAATAAATAAACAAAAAAAATTTTAAAAACACCCAGAGGCCTTCTAGACATGCATTGGAAGTAGTAAGCACATTTCCTTCATTTAACTACCCAGGCAGTGTGTCTGCCTTTATCTGGAACAAAGCTTTTCCTTTGTTTCTTAAATGTTATGCAATGCCTCTGGTACTGACACTCTGAAGTTGAGTTGTGTTGGTGAGGATCCCAAAGCCATTTTTGCCATCTCTACCACAGAACCAGGCACATATCACCCAATGTGTTCTTTCTCAAACACAGCTCTTGTCTTAATCTGATCTCTCTCTCCCTCTCCCTCTCCCCCAGCTCTCTCTTAAGAGAGAGGGACAGTGAGGGAAAGAGAAAGAAAGAATCAATTTTATTTAGCTTTTCATGTGGCTTTTGTTGCTCTGACACTTCACTGTGTACGTGGTGCTGTGGTTCGAACCCATGTCCTTGTGCATACCAGGCAAGCAGCGTAACTTCTGAGCCACTGCTCCAGCCCTTAATTAGATCTATTTAATTGACTTTTTTTTCAGTCCTCTATGTAGTCAAAGTGAGTCGACATAAATAGAGCCCATTGTACCAAAATGCCTGTCCAATATACAGCCTCTGAGGCTTTGAGGTTGGTCAAAGGACATCACAGCCCTAGTACATTGATTGATATGGCAGCTGATGATAAGAGATTGTCCATCCTCTGGCTTCCAGAAGACTGCACAGAACTTTGTTAATTATTCCCAAGATATGTGCTATTCCATTCCACACTAGACCCGTGCAAAATGATGCCCACCAACTCTCCCTGACTCCTCTGCAGCTGTTTGAGAGGACAGCTGGATTTACACGTCACTGCGGGATGGTTGACTGGCAGTAGAAGCTTCTCTGGGATGTAATGTAATTGCAAAACCTCATACCTGGCTTTTCCTCTCCTCCCTACATACCCATGACACGAGGTTTAGAAGCCATGGGCTTGATAAGGTAATGGCAAAGTGTTTGAAATGTCCTGAGAGTCTAGAGATTATTTTACTTTAAAAAGAAATGTACTATTAAGTTAAAGATTAACTGTAGAGTTATAAAAGACTTAAAGATCAGAGTTAGAATTTTATAATATTTCAAAACATCTTACATTTCTGGATATTACAAAATACAATTTCTACTTTATGAAATGAGTAGATGCCATTGTCCTAGGGGTGGCTTCCTTTCACAAGTCTAGCCAGTCTGTCCACTTACCATACTTGTCAATGGGCGAGTGCTGCAGATTTCTTTTCTCCTCCTTCAAAGACAGGCCTTGAGAGGAGCCTGATCCAGCGCTGGAAAATGAGAGAAACAGTTTCATGCTATTCTGACTTGCCAACAAATCTTCCATGAAACAGAATTTACACACTCAGCATATACCCCAGAGAAATGACAGAGTGGTACGAAGGCATTTTTATCTTATAAGCATCTAGCTGGGGAAGAGCTCAGAATTATCTGGAGAAACTCAGATCTAGGTACAAGTCTTATCTCTTCCACATAGGTTATAATTCCTGGTAGTCAAACCTTGGGCATGTCACCCTTCCTGGCCCCAGTTGATTTACCTGTATGATATGAAGAGAGCATAATTTCCAGTTTATTTTACTGAGTCAATATAAATAAAAATGAATGTTGAATCTAAACCTGGGTTAATATGCTTATAGTACTTACTTAAAAAATAAGAGCAAGAACATTATCATTTCAATAAAAATTAATACAAATGAAACACATCCCAAGTATCATAATTATTACATTGCTATTATGATGACAATTATGATATAGTGATAATACTTCATGCAAGTTCCTGTGAGGCATTTACATATAATCATCTCATTTAATCCTTATCACTATCTTATCACCATATCATTTCTCTCATATTACAAATAGGAAAACAATGGAGACTGGAACAATTAAGTAACTGGTTACTCGTATTTGGTAAATGGCTTGTCTAGGAGTTAAACCCAAGACTTTTCATTTGCAAAGTCTGGGTCTATGTAATTATCCATTAACTGAATATGTATTTCTTCCTGCTCTTTATTGATCCTTCTTTTTCCCCAAAGTCCTCCTAATCTTTTGCCAAATTATTATTAGAGGAGTCGCTACCATTTCTAGTTCATTAGACTCACAGCTTGAAAGTATCAAAACCTCTAATCACATCTGTCAGTCTCTCCTGCAGCCATTCATTCAACTTTTGCCATCTTCAAAGCAGCTACGTGCATTGTCCCCAGACTGGCCCTCACTATGTCCATAGAAGAACTCAGTATCCCCAACCTCTAAGCCAGTTCTCTCCATTTCAGTTACTGGTCCCACATCATGCAGTTACTTAAGCCAAAATTTTCAGACTCATCCTTGGTGCCTTCCTTTTTCTGCTTTTACTCAACTCAACTTTGACTTCAAATCCTAATCCATTCACCTGTTCATCTTTCGCGGTCTTGGGCCACATCATTTCTTTCTTGTTTGGAACTCTGCAATTTGACTCCTAATTGATCTGCCTGCTTTCACTTTTGTTCCCATATAATCCTTTCTCTGTTCGTTTTCCAGAGTAATCTTTTCAAAGTATAAAATGGATTAGGTCATTCACCTTCTTAAAACTTTCCAATGGCTTCCCAGTTCACTTGGGTTACAATGCAAATGTTTTGCCTCCACCACAAGGTCCTGACCCTGCCAACCTCTCCAACCTCAACCTGTGCCCTTCTCCCTGTTCTTTTGCTAAGCATTTCTTTCTGGAATCCTCTCTGTCCCCAGAGCCCTCCAAGCTCTTTCCCAACTCAGAGCCTTTGCATTTCTTAAATCTGCTTGGAACATTTTTCTTTTTCTTTTCTTTCTTTCTTTTTTAAGAGAGTGAGAGAGTAAGAGAAGTGAGATAAAGAGAGAATAAATTTTTTTTTCTTTTTTTAAGATATAGGGGCAGTGAGAGAGAAAGAAAAAAGAGAAGCAATTTTATTTTAGCTTTTCATGTGGCTTTTGTTGCTCTGACACTTCACTGTGTACATGGTGCTGGGGTTTGAACCTGTGTCCCTGTGCATGCCAGTCAAACACTGTAATGGCTAAGCCACCACTCCAGTGCCTGGAGTGGTTTTCTTTTCTTCTCTTTCTTTCTTTCTTCTTTCTTTTTTTCTCTTTCTTTCTTTTTTTTAAAGAGAGAGGGACAGGGACAGTGAGAGAGACAGAGAAAGAGAGAAACAACTTTATTTAGTTTTTCACATGGCCTTAGTTGCTCCAATACTTAGTTGTGTACATGGTGCTGGGGTTTGAACCCGGGTCCTCGTGCTTGCCAGGCAAGCACCAAAACCGCTGAGCCACAGCTCCAGCCCTGTAGTGTTTTTCTTAATGAACCCCAGTGCCATTCTGCTGAACCTTGACCTGCCTTCGCCCATGACTGGCTCTTCTGTCATTCAGTCCTCAACTTAAATGACACTTTCTTAGGCCTTCCCTGGCCACTGTTATGAGGTGTTCACTCCTCTGCCCTTGGTCACTCTGTATCACAGCACATCATTCTATTTTTCTCTCATATCTATGTAAAATTATCTTTCTTAGTTACCGGTTTACTTGCACATTATTTATACTTTATATACAGTAAGAGTGGGCCTTATCTCTCTCTTATTTTCTTCTATATCTCACTCTCAGAACAGTGCTTGGTACATGGGTGAAGCACAACAAATAGATTTCAAGGAATTGATTAATAAATGCCTAAATGTTGCCCACCCCTCCAGTCAATCGTTCCCTCTATAAGGTATTGCAGTAAGAAAAATATAAGCACAGCACTGCCTTGCATCTGCTGAAGTTCTTCAGACTAATATTCTAAACTGTGCCATTCCCTGCTGTTTTTATTCTGTGTGTATCTTGCATTCTACATTTCCTCAATACCTCCCGCTTCCCCAAGTTCAAGTCACACTGATCAACTTTGGATTTTGTAAACATTCCTTGAGAATGTTCTCTCCACAATTATGGCTTATGCTACTTTACAATAGGAATTATAAGAAGATTCATCATATGAATTAAGAATCATTACATTTAAGGCACTGAAGAGTTCTGGAATTTGGTAAATACTCAACAAATGCTACCTGCACTTATGATCCTTTAAGGTTGAACTCACACTTAGCATATTCTTTAAAGCCCTTTTGAAAACCCCCAGGCAGGATTAGTCTTGTCTTCTTCCTTACACCTCCAGAAGTTTGTGCTCCTACCACAGTGTTCATCTGAGTCTGCCTAAGAGTAGGATGATCTGCATTTGTGTGCTTGGGAGCCCCACTGCATAGAGAGCTCCTGGAGAACAGAGCTCCTTGCTAACATCTTTGGAGCCCCTTCAAACTTAATTGGTATGTTGTAAATAGCTAATATTAAATTCAAATTAAATTTATTAAATAAAAGTAAATTATTCTAAACGTTCAGAGAAGTCAGACTTTTCTAAAGTTAACATCAGTTCACATTGATTAATTGGCTGATTAAATGACTGCATCTTTGCCCTCACCTCCTTAAGCTATAAAAAATCCTATTTCTTAAAGAAGGTAATGATTAAAAAGAAGAAAACGTATTGGCTTTAAGCATGACATGGTGTGATCTCGGTGAACATTAGATGGCAAACCATACTTAGTTCTGGGCAATAAAATGTCGCTTTATATATGTTTTCAAAATTAAATTTTCCCAATTAATATACATAACCTCTTTAACAATTAGTTCTTAAGAGATGTACTATATGCAGTAGTCTTGGCAACAAAAAGATAATAAGGAATAAATATTTTATCACCAAAATGGCTATCTTGTTTCCTATGAATAAAATCCCATCTCCAGGCTGCCCTGTTTGTTCAGCTGTTGGATGCAATTCACTCCAGAAGACTTAACCTTTCTGCCCAAGAGATGCCACATGGACTGGCACTGGACACTGTTCTAGGATGACAGACATATGGAAACTGAGCACACCCAGGTGAAACAAAATAGAAGAAACCAGACCCTCATCAATGGAACTGGTTGTTCTAAATCCACGTGCATTCAGACTTAAGCAAGAATTCTACAGAAGTCTAGAGTGAAGCTACACGGCAGGATCTCTGTTTCCTAAAGTTGAGGTCAGTGAAAATAAAGCAGTTCCAGTGGTTCCACTGCTCTGGGATTCAATGAAAGTAAATGAACTAATGGCAGGTAAGGAAAGCTCTCAGTTTCACGATGTTTTCAGCATTGCTGCTCATCAAGGTAGCCTTGCTTATTATAACAGGATGATGGATGCCACAGATAGACATACATACAAATGATATAATGATATATAGCACTTTATGGGTAATTTCGTATATATATTTTGCATGTGTGGAATGACATTTTCTCTTATAAAAAGTGATTAAGTCTTTAGATTTGGTTTTTGCATACTGCTACATTATATTGACATATTTTAGTACTGAAAGTTTTTGCACTTTAGGCTAAACAATTCAGATTAGTTTAGTTCTGTAATGTAAATGTAGAAATAAATATAATCACCAGCCATTGTCTCTTATAAAAGTATACTTGGAACTAAACAATTTATCCAAAATGAAAAGTAGAAACAAAATTGAAAAATGTTTCTTGTCTCTGAATCCATGCTTTAGGGGCACAGACATCCTAGTAGACTGTGCGCTAACCAGGTCAATTCACGCCCAAATCCACAATACGTAACCTGTAGTTCTGTGTGAGCATACCATTGAGGGTATGGCTTTTGAGAACAAACTGGCCTGCTTACGAATGTTCACATTGTCTAATAGACTTACAACCTTGGTCGAAGACAGCATCCAAGGTGTTCAAAGCTCTTGAAAATATGAGACTATGTTGGCTGAAATTAATGCAGAAGTAATGATACTCAGAATGAGTGCATTAAACAAAAAAGTATTATCCATTGAGAAATAAGTTAAGATATGTAAGATTAGAGAACAATGAAGAATGGGAAGAGCATAGAAAACCTTAGGCAAATATAGCCTCAATTGCTCACAGTGGGAATAGGGCAGAGCCTAAAAACTAAGCCAGTGATTGCACATTCTAGGCACAGTTACAAGAAAGAATGATTAAAATAGAGGTTTTATGAACTCTTTGAAAAAGTGCTGATTAATAGAAAAACAAAACCAAACAAAAAAAAAAAGATCATGTGGATTTGCTTTATTTATTTTGGGAGAAGATAAAGGTAAATGGGAAATCTAAAGGCTAGAATATACATCTGGATTCTAGTGGGGTGCCAGTTTCTAACTTCTTTGTGGGTAAGAGGAGATTTGTGCCAAATGACACATGGTTAGATTGGTTGGCACTATCTGTATATCCAGAACTACTCTGAGGTCTGTGTCAGACTACATAGGTGACAAACCACAGGATTTTGCTGAGCCTTAGACACTGGGAAGAGTTAAAACAAAGCCCCACTTTTCCTAAAGTGAGAAGTGTTTAAACAGAGATTGAGATGGGGTCCTGCCTCACCCCTGAAAGTGTTTGATTGGAGGTTGAAGCACCTGATGACCTTGGGTGAAGTAAAGGCATCTAAGCATCTATCTGGAATTTGCATGACATGAAGTCCCAGGTCCCTCCATTTCTTATATTCTGTGATTCTTTAGAAGGTATTTGTGAACTGTAAGACTTTGAGAACTGGCTTTGGCATGTTGGAAAGGTTGAGTGAGATTACACAGTTCCCACTTCGGCAGTAGATTTTTATCTTCCTTATCTGAAGTGTTTGACATTTGGCCAGGGCTGAAAGCCTGATTTTTCACATACCTGCCACAGCATATCTGGCTACCCATCACTGCTATTACTGAGGGGTGGTATTTGTAGCTTTTTGTCTAGATACAATTCATTTGAAATAGT
This sequence comes from Aplodontia rufa, assembly GCA_004027875.1. Taxonomy (NCBI): domain Eukaryota; kingdom Metazoa; phylum Chordata; class Mammalia; order Rodentia; family Aplodontiidae; genus Aplodontia; species Aplodontia rufa. Next base: position 15,943 of record PVKS010002165.1, read on the forward strand.
AACTGAACTGTGCTATATGCCTCAAGGAACCATCTCTTTTAGTGCTTCATTTCACAAAAAGAACCATACTGCCATCTAAGAAGAAGCAGAGCAAAGAGTGGAGGAAGCTCTTTCACATAATCCCATCATTAAGGATTTGAGTGACACACTGTGTAAAACTGACACTGGGATATCTAGAGCTGCTTCACAAAGATTTTTATAAATGAAAATTTTGCAGAACACTCCTGTTGCAATGCTTGTGAGAGATGGGAGGGGGTCCTTTAAAATGAATGCTATAATATATCCTTACCCAGAAGGGTGTATTGTTAAGCAAGGTACAAGAAGAAATAAAGAAAATATTCTCTGAAGAGACTGGGGAACTCTGGTGCCATCTCCCCGGAATAGTAGGACCAGCCAGTGTCACAATGAATCCAAATGGTCCCATTTAGAACCTCAAAAGCAGATAGTATGTGGCTTCCAAACCTCAGCCTGCCAAATGCTTTCGTATTGGAGCAATGGATCATAGTTTTGGCTGCGGGATTTCATGAATTCTCAGAATATTTGCTGGTGCCATAATGGCTTCTAACTGTATTACATTCCAAAGGAGACCTCAGATGGGCATTGTCCAAAATAAACTTTTTTTATTTTAAATCACATTTTCCAAAGTGTGGCTTTTGCAGACTTGGGAACTTTGATTTGATTAGTTATAGTAAATGTACACATTTTTACACAGCTTGAAAGTAAGAGAGGAATTAAAATTAGTGAATAAAAATAGAGACCTAGAACATTTAAGTTCCATCATAATGATAAAAGGAGAATAAAAATAATGATTTCTTATACTTAACGAGGGCTTTATAGCTTGTACACACTTTACCATTGATTAATTAACATTTTTACAAAATCCCTTAAGGTACCTGGGAAGGTGCTAATTTTACCTGCACTCTATGGGGATGGAAAGGCTCAGAAAGCTTCAGTGACTTACATAAATGCTCAGAGGTGGAAAAGGCAGAGCCATAAGCTGCATAAAATTTCTTCAGAGTTTCAGTCCATGCTCTTTATACTAAAACACACATTTAATAACAGCATGTGTCAAACTATTGTTCTGTTATTTGGGGAATTCACTGAATTGGTGACAAGTTATGGAGTTTTGGATCTTTTTATATAAAGATGAACATTAAATTCCTCATAGAGAAACATCCCTTATCATTATAGCAAAACCAGGATCATTGTACTCATGTCTTCCTTTGTTTGACCTTTTAAAAATTATATCTCCTCTATCCAACAATTGCTTACTTGTCTTCTTTCAGAGAGCCCTAAAACAGCATATACATACATGAAACTTTCTAGGAGATATTTGTTATTCTCCTTAGTGCTCTGATCTTGTGTAAGGTTTTCTAAGCTGCATGCATGAAGCCATCTTCCTAAACATAGCCCTGGCTATGCTGAACAGAAAACCAATAAGTTACTAGTAATATTAAATACTTCAGGCAAAATATTTTTCCATTCAGATTGGTCCAATTAGTTTTTATGCAGCTAATAATGCCCTCAGGCTATCTGAATCCTGGAAGATTGAGCCAATTGGACTTAGCAAAAAGCAACAACAACCAAGGCCCCATAGCTTTGAAAATATGTTTTGTGACTTATTGGATACTTTTTCCTTCTGTCATGGTGATTCTACCTATGTAAAGATTAGCATAAGAATCAACGCCACGTACACCCCTAACCATTTCTTCTAGAGGAATACATCCAAGTTAGGAGTCATTTATTTCCCTCAAAAGGAAACCCATAGAGATACATCTAACCAGAATTTCAGTTCTTGACATCAATTTAAGGAACTAATACAAAGAAAAGGTGTAAACCTAACCTGTTAAAATATCTGAAAAAGTTTATAACATGAAAATAAATTCCTTGCCTTAGAAAAGGCTACTAGAGTAGTCTGGCTGATTCTTTTGGCATTTAGTTGAAAATAAATAGATATATCTTAAGAAGGTCTGTCATAAGAGAAAAATGCCTTCTTAAACTTTTCAGTGTCTTTCTATGCAGCTCACCTTTCCTCTGTCCTAAAGAGCAACATTACATTTCTATTAAAAATGGGGAAACCTTTGGCCTAACTTTGAAACAGACCAGTCATACACTAGGGAATAAGTTTTTTTTTTAATTTATCAGTTAAGTTTAACGTATTTATTTATTCATGATTTCTTCCTGGCTGTTTTCAAAACATTCGTTTGTTTTTGTCAATATTCCCTACTTAAAAATGTCCTAAATTAAAACAAAATTATTGCTCCAATTACAGTGAATTGGTGATAGCCAAAACATTTAATGGGGCCAGAGATCAGTGCAAAATATCTCTTTCAGGAAAATCAAACCCATCAGTTTTCTTTCAATGGCAAATGTCTCTAGGCTATGAAAGTACTAAAAGATTTGGCAGATAAGTCATGGTTCTGTTTGAGCCATTAGGCAAATATCCAAGGTCTTAATTCCCCTATTTTTAAAGGAAAAAGCAATTAGGCAAAGAATTATGAATAAGAAAAAATGCAGATAAAACTTAAAGTGTGTGCTAATTCCTTGGCTCATAAATTATTAATGTTCTCAACAGTAACCTAACAACACCACCTCTCAATTTGCCCACTAATTTAAGAAGGTATAAATTAATCAGTTGTACAAACCAGTAGGTGGTGGATTTTGCATGCCTTGCCTGCTAAAACTGAGCCGATTATCTTTTAAATATAGCAAAATCTTCCATACTCTTACCTTCTGAACCATCCTCCAAAAAAAAAAAACCCAACAAAATAAATAAAAAAGGGAGAGATAAAGAAAAACAGTTTAAATTTCAGAACTAAGAGTACTAATGACAGTCACAAAGCCTACTCCTTACTGTCCCATCTTTTCATCTCTCTTTTCACCAAGAAGGAAACTAAGACCTTGAGAAGTGAAATGACCTAGATGAGTTCACACAACAAGGTTATGGTGAAGTCAGGAATATAACCTGGCATTCTAAACATTTGGTTTTCTTGATGGCTTTTATTCTTATTTTTAAGGAGAAATGGGAAACTGAATTGCTGAATGCCTGTTAGGTGCCAGACTCTACCAGATGGTTTACAAACCTTATTAAATTTTTGCCATCTAACAATGCATTTTACATATGAGGAAACTGGGGTTCAGAGTCTGTCTTGTTCGAGATCACACAACCAAAATTCAAACCCAGGCTTGCATTATGCACTGTTTTTCCTACTTAATCCTATTGGCTCAAGAAACAATTCCCAAATGTATTCCTAGAGTGTTATCTCTTTGCCTCTCTCCATGATTGCTATCAAGCTTAACTCCAGGAGCTGTGCTGTGTAGGGGCACATGGAAATATCTAGAAAATCAAATGACTGTTAAAGAGCGAAAGAGAGAGTAAGTGAGAGAGAGAGAGAGAGAGTTAATTTTATTTTTACATCTGCTTTTTATTTTTCCTCCACTTAGTTGTGTATGTGGTGCTAGGGATTAAACTCAGGTCCTCCTGCATACCAGGCAAACACTCTACCACTGAGTCACCTTTCCAGCCCTTGAATATGTAAATTTTTAAAACTTTCATTATGAAATAATATCAAATGTATAAAAAAGCTGTGATACTGATACAACTTTATTTCCTAAACCATTTAAGTGGAAGTTGACAGTTGAATGTTCATTATTTAAGTAGTTTAATGAAGTATTCTTAAAATAAAAAGATTTTCCAACATAACCACAAATACAACCATTTGAATCTGCCATCTTCTAGCAGACCTCATTCAAATTTTTGCCAATTATCTCAATAATAGTCCTTACAGCAAAAGGTTCCAATTCAGAGTCACAAGTTGCATTTAGTTGTCATGTTTTTTAATCTCATTCTATCTGCAGCAATTTCTCAGTCTCTACTAAAATTTCATAACCTTGACATTTTTGAAGATGAGAAGCCAGTAATTTTGCAGAATGCCCTTCAATGTGGTTTTACTTGAGGTTTCCTAATTAGATTCAAGTTGTATATCCTTGATGGGAAGTATCATAGATGAGATATTGTGTTCTTTTCATTGTATCCCATCACATTTTGATTTGAACTTGTTGTATTGTTAATTTTGATTACATGATCAATGTAGTGTCTGACAGGCATCTCCACTATAAAATTACTGGGCTTTTTTCTTTCCAAAATTAAAAATATTTTGTGGAGAGGTCCTTGAATTTATGTGGACATCTACCACCCTAACCAAATATCAGTTCCATTTGTTTATATATATATATATATATATACGAATTTACAGTTACTATTTTATTTTTTTGGGGCGGGGTTGGCAGTACTGGGAATTGAACTCAGGGTCACTTAAACACTTAGCCACACCCCAGACCCTTTTATATTGAAACAGGGTTTCTCTAAGTTACCTAGGGCCTTGCTAAGTTGCTGAGGCTGCCTTTGAACTTGCAATCCTCCCGCCTCAGCCCCCTGAGTCACTGGGATTAAAGGAGTGTGCCGCCACATCCGGCCATTACTGTTTTTACTATTTTGATCAATGGATTATAATGTTACTGTCATTTATTTTGATGCCTAAATTATCTCAAGCTGGAGAGCTGCAGTAACTTAAAGCTGTCCCTTTGACATGTAGTCATGTTTTTTTTTTTTTTGGGGTACGTCTTTACTTCCTGGCACAAAATGTTCCAGGCTTATTTTCCTGGTTTGGCATTCCTTGTTCCAACCCTGAAGGGCACCATTTCTCCAAGAACCTTATTTCCTACTGGAAAGTAGTGTTTAGAAATTGAGATCTAAGCATTTGATGTGCTCCTTGCTGGTGTCATGTTGTAGCTTCCAGGTCCTCTCATCAAACAGGCAAAGTAAAGAACTTGTGTGAGTAGACACTTGTAGAGACATGATGGACTTTTCACTTCTGTCAAATCACAAGTTTACACCTACATTTCTAATTCTAATCCAACACCATAGGGTTCATTCTAGTTTTCTCCCTTTTAGCATTTATAAAACCCTTCTTTGATAATGGTAAACCTAGTCTCATTATCATTAATGCATTTGCTTATTTAATCATTGTCCCTGAACGTGCAAATCATTACTGTTGCACACTCCTCACCTTGACCCACACCCCCTGACCCACACCCCCATCCTCTTTCTATTTGGGCTGCAAAACCCCACACCCATATGGAAGCCTTCCTCTCCCTCTTGTAATCTGACACCTGTTGGCCTATTTCCCTATCTGCCTGCTCCAAGTGGGTGATCTCACTTGCCTTGAGATCCAACACTCAGTACTGAGTTCTGCTTTGTCCTTACCCTCCTCAGGTTCCAACCCTTGGCATTGGGCTTCCTGCCTACACACATGTACTTTTCACCATCCTTATGCTCAAACCTGCCCATACTGGTCAGATGTCCCATCCTATGCAGATATGTCCTCCTCTCTTGCAATGGAGCCACAATGTCCACTACTTTGTGTGGACATCCTCATCATCATACTTGGACTGTGATGCCCTATGTTAGGCCCCTGATTCCATGCCCCATGGACGCCCTCTTTCCCATACATGGCCTCTGACTTTCCATGCATGTTGCTTTCCAACAGGAGTGCCTTTCTCACCACATCTGAGTTCTAGCAGTGACTGAACAGCCACAATCTCCTGTGGAAACCTTTCCTCCATCCACTATGGTTCCAATACCTGTGCCAAGCAGTGCCAAACACTGCTCCCAACCTCTTCGTGGTCATTCTCCACATCCTGCCTGGACTATGTCATCCTGCTCCACATTCTTTGGGGAGGTCAACCTTGCTCAACCAAGTCTAATGGCTTTTGGACGAAATCATTCAGGAATAGAAGGAAAAGAAGAGTAGAGTAACAAGGATGAATTTTTAAAAATGTTAATTAAACCATGCCACACCCCTGCTTAAAATCCCTCAGTGACTGCCCAACACATGTGGTGTAACAACAGATCACCTTGTCCTGCTGACAAAGCCCTAAAGGTCTCCTCTTGCCTCCTACTACTCCCACAACCCCATCCACCATGATGACCTTCTATTTCTCCTCTTTGTTCCTGCCTTAGAGACTCTGCTTTTGCTTTTCAGCTCTGATGAATGTGTTTCCCAGGGTCTTCCTATGGCCAATTTGCTTTTGCCATTCATGGCCCCATTTGTATTAATCTCCCAGTCATCCTGAATCTCACCAACCTGGTTTAATTATTTGCATAGTACATAATCACCACTCAGTTTTATTGCATGTTTATTTATTGTGTCTCTTGTGTAAGCAAATCCTGTATGTTATGCCTGTATGCCTTGGCCTACTTGGGCATTCACCTTCAGAAGTTTCTATACAAGCTCATGGTTTTCTGGGTCTCTCTCTGTCCATAAAAGGGACAGAGCAGAGCTAATACACACTCTCTCCCACCCAGATGATCGTCAATCAATTAGAAACAGAAGTCAGTGGATAAGTACTCCATTTTTCTTGCTCTCTATTGGAAAAATTCTCAGGCATGTTCCAAACTCTTAGAGGGTACAAGATGAGAGTAAGCTTCAGTTGGCCACACCAGTGACTAATTTACCAACATATCTCATTTTTACTTTCTTTCATTCCTTTTTCCTCTCTGTGCTTTGTAGGATTGCATCCCAGAAGGGAAACTTATCCCCAGATTCTTGTCTCATGTCTGTTTTTGAAGGAATCTAAACTAAGATGGTCTTCCTCCTCCAAACAGAAGGTCAGTTGCACTAGAGCAGGGACTCACTTGTTTTTCTTATTTATGACTGGATCATGTCCTCAGTGCCTTTAAACTAGTTGTCTTGGACCAGGAACCCAATAAGTATGGATTGAATGAATGAATGAGTTAATGATTCTTCTGTTGCAACTTTATTCATGAATTTATTTAACTCTGATTCTTTCTAATTAAGTTTGCAGTGATTAACCAATCTCCTTCCATTTCTTTAGCACCATTCACGAAAGAGCTCTATTCCCACAACTGTTGCACGTTTTAGAGTAGTGCTTTCTGCAGATGGTTACTAATTCCAATTCTTTGTTCAGTCCTTTCATCCTGCATATCACTGCTAGAGAAATCTGAGATTTATCCCTCTTACAGCACCCTCAGACATTACATGGTTCTCAGTGCATTCACACAGATACAAAGGTGAAATGGAGGAGAATGAAAAGCCTCTGTTCAACTGTACCTCTTCTGTGATGGAGGCAATGGCCATACGGAGGAAGACAGAACCAGCATGCCTCAGCTACTGGCTCTCATCATTGGCACAGAACCTATCTCAGAAGGCAGCAAACTGTACTCATCTGTCTTCACAGCTGTACTGTGGATTCTTCATGAGGAAGAACCCTGATATTGAAATCTGGCTGCCTGGCACCTCATATAGCACCTGATATTAACTAAAGTAGATACCTGGACTTCAAGGTGGTCTCTGTATTTTTCAATGGGGAATATCAGTTTCCAACCAACACAATTTCAGGGCTAAGTGACTTGGTAAAAAGTGGATTTTTATGCTTCCAGAGAAGGGGGGCAGAAAACTTTTCCTGTAAAGGGAAAGATAATAAATATTTAAGGCTTTTGAACCATATGGTCTCTGCTACAACTACTGCTGTTGTAGTGCAAAAACACACAGAGACCATATGTAAACAAAGCAGTATGGCTGTGTTTGGATCAAACTTTACCAAAGCAGACAGGGAGATAGATTTGGCCCATGGAACATAGTTTACCAACCTCTCATCTAGAGCAGCAACAAAATTCTATACGTATTGTTCTCCTATTGGGTCAAATGATGCAATATTGAAAAAAGCAGGATCTTCACTCATCCTCCACTTCCATAGTTCTTCACAGAAGAGGAATGTCAAAGAATAAAGTACATGAACTAGTTGCAAAACAAAAGAATTTACAATTTATGTAGTTTTAGTGTTTACCATATATTAGACATAAACAAATTTTTTTGTCACTTAACTTTCATTGCAACTCTTTGAAGAGAGCGACATTTTTGTTTTTATCTTGTAGATGAGAAACTTAAGATTTGGGGAGCGCAACTAACTTGCCTCAGGTCCCATGGTTTATAAGTGGAAGAACTTCAATTTGAACTTGGGTCCACCTCATCCCAAGCTTTTAACCACTTCTTTATACTAATGGCCGCTGGGTGGTTAACATAAATAAAAATCATAAGACCAATTTTATTGATGGAAGATAAAAGCAGCAACTAGATAGGAGCCTACAGAGCAATACATATTCTTTTCCCCTTTTGGATTGAGGGAAGTTCAAAGGCCATCTTTGTTGATTTTAGATCTCTGGGCTCCTTTGTGTGAATTCAGATCCCTGCAAGAAATTCCATGTTCCTTTGTTCTTTATGACAGGCCAGTCTGAATGGGAAGGTTTTAAAACTCCCTAAACTCTTTGAACATGCAGAACATTGATCTTCACAAACCATTTGAAACACCCTAAGGAGGTTACAAAATTACAAGCAATGTTTTTTATTTATTTTTTAATTTTTTTTTTTTTTGTTTTAAGCGAATGTATACCAAACCTCTGGGACCTTTTGCCTCACCACACAATACCAAAGCTTTCCTCCCCTCCTCTGTGTATTCTTTGGTGTCAGATCCTGAATAACAAAATGGCATTATGTTGCTGGGATGCCTGGTTCTCGTGGAGAAAGCTCTCTTCCTGCCAGTAACATAGGGCTCTTGCCCAGCTCTGCTGTGCTGTGCTGTGCTGTTGCTTTGAATCCTGGGGCAAGCCAGGGTTTGACATTTCCTGCTGAGGCGCCTACTGCACCTGCCTTCGGTGTTGGCAGGAACACGACTGGATTCTGTAAGAAGTGCTCTGTGGCCTTCTGCACAGCTAGAACTCCATGGTCACTTTTATATCGGTATTTATTGAGCCTTGATATGTGGCACACCAGAAGTCCACTCCTTCAGAACAGGAATCCTGTTTTGTTATTTATTTGGGGTCTTGCACAGAACTTACATATTATTAAAACATCTTTGTTTGGCATGAGCTTCTGGTCCTGGATGACTCTCCAGCCTCATCTCTTGGTTCCTATGCTGTGCAGGTTGCCCATGTGGTTAGGAATATGGAATCTCTGGCAGCCTGATCCAAGTTTCCAGTGCTAGTACCTCCACTTTCTACCTGCTGCTCTTGAGCTGGTGGCTTCACCTTCCTGCACCTCACTTTCCTTTTGTGTACCTCCTTGAGTACAATCATCCTATCCATATGGTGAGGATTAGAGATGATACACATGTATTTTTTTATTTTTATTTTTTTAAAGAGAGAAGGACAGTGAGAGAGAGAGAGAGAGAGAGAGAGAGAAAGAGACAGACAGACAGACAGAAAGAATCAATTTTTATTGAATTTTTCACATGGCTTTCACTGCTCTGACGCTTAGTTGTATACGTGGGTGCTGGGGTTTAAACCTGTGTACTCACGCATGCCGGGCAAGCGCAGTAACCACTGATCCACTGATCCAGCCCCGACACACATGTAAAGTGCCTAGAAGAATGCCTAGTACACAGTAGGTGCTCAACCCATAAGGAGTGTGCTTGTTATTCTCATTACCATTTCTGCCTACAGCATTCATTCCATCTCCTTCTCCTCCGAATAATACTACTCATCTTTCAGGCCTCAGCTTCCTTCCTGCACAGTACTTGATTAGATGCCCTCTTTAGTATATTATTTATCAATGGCTTTATTGTTATTTCTTCATGTGCCTCCCTAGCTCACAACCCATGCGAAATAAAATATTTGTTAGACAGAGGAATGAGTAGAATGTATGTTTAAAAGAGCAAATTAATTAACTACCTTTCCTTTCATGACCAAAGTACCTCAGCTGGAATGATCCTTCTAGAAAGAAGCCTAATGATGTCATTCTCTGCCCAAACTGCAGCAGTGGCATGCATCTTAGAATCAGTTAATACCCGTCCAGTCTTGGACCACCCTTCTTCCATGGTCTGGCCCCTTCCTTCTCTACTTCAGCTCTTCTTGCCCATGACTCTTTTGCTCCATCTGGCTTTCTAGCTGTAGTTTCTGAACCCACATACATGATTCCACCTCAAGGAATTTGCACAACCTAGAATACTCTTCCCTGGAGGCCTATGTTTCTCTTATTCATGTCTTTGTTCAAAGGTTATCTTCTGGGTGTGGTCTTCCTGAACATACCATTTAAAATGGCAAAACACATCTCACTCTGTACTCCCTAGCCCATCCATGCTTTAAAATACTTTGTAATATATTTCTTAAAAAAATTATGTCACTAGAATAAAAGCTCCACAAGAGAGGCTATCGTTTTGTTTATTATATTTGCTGCTGTATCTGAAGAGTCTAGAAGTTTAAGGCTTGGATAAATTTTTCTAAATAAATGACATAAAGAATGAGCACAGCTCCAGACTGAGAAAAAATGGAAAATCTTTTATGAGTTTCATTTCAGAAGAGATTTATGTGGCTTTTTGTTAATGCATTTTCCTGTACAGTTTTTGAATAGGAAGGTCCCACAGGAAGTCACCAGTTGGCTTTACCCCAGCTCAAGCCACAGCCAGTGGGATTACAAAGCAGCTCTGGAGTCCACATGATGTCAGGGGCAGAAGGCCTGCACCTTGCCAGTGGAAGGGCCGAGCCCCCTCTACTCCTGGCAGGTCCACAGAGGCATGTCCTCTGCATGTTTCCATGACCAGTTGAAAAGGGCAGAGCTTGGGCTGTTAAAAGACTGAACAGACTCTTCCAAATTCTTTTGTTCACAATTGCCACACAATTATCATGTATTGCAAAGAGATAACACATAGAGAATTCACAGGAGACTTTGTAGCCCCTGCCACAAAAACAAAAATACCTGTGTTTGTGGCGAGCCATGCTTAGGTTGTGTTTTTTTTTTTGTTTTTTTTTTTTTTTTTTTGTGGCAATCTCTTGCAAAACAAAGCAAAGCCTAACCAACCAACCAAACAGACAAACAAACAAAAAAACACTTCTATGATGAAAGCACAGCTGCTTTAGAACTGCGGCTTGGGACAATTGCCTTGTTGTCTTATATATGTGACCCAGATAATATAGAAAAACACAGTGATCAGGCTCAAAATTTGATGATACATGCCTTTACACATCTATAGGTTTCATAAAAATATCAATGGGAATAAAATCTGTAAAAGCATTCTTTGAAGTCATCAGTCATAACATGTCACATATCATTTCTTATTTAATCTTCCCAGCAACCATGTGAGATTGGTATTATTATTATTTTCCATGAGGAAATTGAAGGGCAGTCAGGTCATGCAATTTATCTGAGGTCATCTGGCTAGGAAGAGAGAAGAGAAAGATCAGATGGAACCAACAATGTGGCTCATTGTTTTACCACTCAATAGTGTTGCCATATTACTGAAACCCTTGTGCTCTGCTGCTGTGAATACATGGTGTTCTTCCCTCTCATTAGTAATTTGGATTTCAAATTCCAGTGGACAACTGGGCCTGGAGTTAGAAATTCCAACTTCTGGTCCTGAATCTATTAAAGCTTTGAATCCTGCAGGGTTGGATTTTATGTGTTCACAATCTAATGTTGAATTCCCTCTACAGGTAAAGTTTTCACAAAAGATAGGGACTAAGGTTAAAAGACAAAAGATATTGGACCTAAGAAAAGCATGAATTTTAATCTGTATTTGAGTAACACAAACAATATTCCCATCAGAGAATGAAGAATGGTATGTGGATGTACTTCCTTGAATATTATTATACAGGTACACACACACAACCACACACACACACACACACATGCACGTACACACACAAATATTTTAGAGACTAGTAAAACAACCACTTGAATTTTTTGAAAACGTAGAAAAAAAGACATATTCTCTCTTTCTCATGCTATTTTTTAGGTACATAAAAACGTCAGGATTCAGTCTTCTATACTATGTTGGGAAATTAGTCATGCAACTCCTACCACAAATATCCCCCAAACACTATTCCAAAAGTACCTCTTGGTCTACCTTTTAATGTGAGATGCTGAGCTCAAAAGAAATCATGTCTGGGGACTGGGTAATCCAAGCAGCAGCAGGTTCCCATAGGAACGCTAGGCACTAGCTTCCTTTATTTATGCACATTTGTAGCAGCTGCCTTCTTTGGATTCTGGCTCTTAGCAAGTGCAAGCAGCAGCTCCAAGAGCAGAACTACCCTAGATGTCTCTCTTTGAAGCCCTTGAGTCCACAGCCTTCTATTTGTGTCTGGCCCCGATTTATCACGAGCCTGAATGCTTCACCTGCTATATTGAGTTTCCAATAGAGCCAGAACCAGATTTTTTTTTTTTTTAAGAACAATCACTATCAGTGAATCTCTACATGGAGCTTTGGAAAAGGGAGAAGGGAAAGAAATACGACTGTTAGCAATTATTTCCTGCCATTGATCATTGGAGGGTTATTGATATACATATCTCCATGTGGATATATTTTGCTCTACCTGAGATTCAGCTACCAGTTTAGAAGATTAACAACAACTGGATACAGACGCAAATCATTGAGCTTTGGAGGAGTTATGATTCATAGCCGAAATGGCATTATGAATACTAGCACAGATTATAAAGAAATTCTGACATATTCTCAGGGATCTAAAACACTTAACATTTAAGTAGAAATAGCTAGAAATATTCACTCTCTCATTTATTCATCATGTATTCATTTATTAGAGTCTGTGCCTCTCATAAAATTTATCATGCTTTACTGAAATGGTCTGTTCACTAATCTGTGAGGACATGGACTGGGTCCATCTTGCCGATCACTGCCTCTCTGTGCCTAGAATACAGTAGGCTTTTTAGCAATCATTTGCTAGACTAAGGAAGTAAGGAAGAAAATGGAGAAGGATTTATGGAAATAGCAGTATTTAATTTAGAATGTATATATATATAAATATATAAACACACGCATACACATACACAATATATGCACATGTGAATATAAGGTAAGAATTTATGGTACTAAAATATATATTTCATAAAATAGCTAACATTTATTGAGCAGTAACTATGTGCTAGATATTGCTTCATTTAATTCTCACAATAATCATATAGCACTATATTTCTCATATATTCCTCATTTTATAGATGGGGAAACAAATAGAAAGAGATGAATTGGCTTGGCCAAAATCACACAAAGAAATGGCAGTGCCAGAATGCCAACCAGCCAGTCCACCTGTGAGGGTATGCTCTTTGTACTACATACTATCTTCATACATACCCAATTTCACCTCTGCAGACCCTTACAGTGCCAGAGAGGGCATTATCTGACAAAGTTCTGCAGTTGAAGCTGAGGGTTGAGCTGTTGCTCAAACAAGAGACACCTGTCAGAGCACTGTCCGAGAGGGCAGCCAGAGCTCAGAGAAGGACCCCCACAATACCCCAGGAACCAGGGGGATTACTCAGTCTTCTCTTTACCTTTGCTGACAGGCCACCACCATTCACAACAAAATGAATCAAAGCTCAAGCAAACCACATCATGGTGGGTCATTTCCACTTGTCCAGTCCAGATCTAAGCTTAGCGAGGGGCTTCCCTGGCTTGTGTGAGCCTGGCTTCAAGTTCCTCCCAGCCCCAGCTCCAGCTGTGCAGATTTGTTACAACTAAAAAATGCCTGCTTTCCTCATCACTGCCAAAGGGACCAAGACACAGTACCTCACAATATGCTCCAGGCCTCCCTTCCTTCTTCCTTCTTTTTTGACACCAATGTCTTCATAATGGACAGCATAATAAAGCTGCCATTTAAAGAGGAATTGATTTTTTTTCATGTTTTGAAGTCATGAGACATAAACTATGGTATCAGAGGAAAGGAAAAAGGGAGGCCAAAGGAGACAAGCAAGGACTTGGGTAGAAAAAGTCAGAGGCAGAGGCAGGATGGGAGGCTGATGCATGGATGGAGCAAGTCTATCCCTTTCTGGGGGAAAGGAGAAGCACTACCTAAAAGTTAAGAGTAGAGGCTTTATGAAGTCACAGAGACAGTCAAGGGCCCAAGTAAGAAAAGTGGTGGCAATATTGAGATGGCCTCAAATTTGTCAGAAAAATAGGAGGCAAAGTCACTTGAATCCTGCAAATGTATTTAAGTGTTGTGCTTTTAAATTTTCACACTAAAGGATTTACTTCAAATTTTGAAAAATTGAATGGCTGTTTACAATCAAGGCATAGATAAGAAGTATTTCACAACAGAATGATAAACATTATGGTTTAATTTAGCTGTAATAAAAGCTCATTACAGCCAACCCACATTAGGAAAATTCAACCTAAGAAATTTAATTTTCTTTTAAAGATATATTCTCTGGGATTATTTTGTACAACCATTTACTTTATACAGAGACTCCTAGAAGTTTTCTTCTCTGCTATTCTAGCTTTGCTATTATTTTAATTTAGAAAAATAAATTTAAGGACTACTAAAAATTTTACTTTAAAATAAGGTAATTAGTATTAAATTGAAGATTAAATACGTGTTCAAAGAGTGCATATTTATAAAAGGTGTTTTAAAATACTCCCTTTACATATGGAAAATAAATTATATAAAGCAAAAGGTAAAACTGAAACACTAACACAATAATTTCAAACTACAAAACCGAGTACTATCCTGAACACTATTTATGATGGAATGCTGACAATATGTTGCTGAAATAAACTTCAGGTAAAACATAGAAACCATAAATGTAGTCATGATAGTAGATCCACTAAGATCTCTAGGTATAGTGTGACCTGCACAGCTGCTCTAACAATGAGGTGTTTTCACTCAAGCAGAGGTCTCTGAGATAAGAGGACACCAAGAGTATCTAATTAGTGGTTAGATATGTTGATCCCTATAGGGAAAGATGAAGAAAGAAAATGCTGTGGAAATCTCATAAATCACAATAAATAAGGGAGCACATGGTAGGAGGATATGTGGAAATAGGAGATGAAAATACACAAGAAAATAGAATTCTTCTCAATTTCTATTAATGGCCTAATAATTCTAGCCACCAGACCAAAAAGTGGATTGTCACATCTGACTACTGCTTTTACCTCAATTAATCAACACTCTCTTTCCATCTGCTCCGCTGGCCAATATCTTCCAACGTCTATTGTCCTCTTTCTGTTTCTACTTGCTTCAGTGGGACACTTCTTCTGCCATCTGTCCTTTAGCACCCAACATACAGCTGCCAGATTCATCATTTCTTAAAAGCATTCTCTGGCTAGGTCAGCACTTGCTCAAAAACTGTGCGGAGCACTGGAGGATTGTTACAGTAAGTGCCACCTGGAGCAGTGGCTTTCACAGTGCAGACCCTGGACCAGCAGCCTCAGCATTCCCTAGGAGCTGTTACAAATGCACATTTTCAACTCTACATCACAGCTACCAAGTCAGATACTCTGGAAATGGGCCCAGCAATCTTCCTTGACAGGCCTTCTAGGTGATTCTGATGTCTTCTAAATTTTGAGAACCACTGCCTTTGTGATTGAGACTATGAACTCTGGTTTCAGATGACCTAGCCTCAAATGCTTTTTCTGTTTCCCACCTGCATTTCTTATATATGCTACTTTCTAAGCATTGATTTCCCCCTTATTTTAAACTGGGCCTAATAGAGGTTGTACATTGCAGATCATACATAATGCCCACCACACGGCCTGCACATATGCAGCTCTCTGTAAATATCATTAACTATTGTCATTAAAGGCCACACTGCCCTGACCCTAAGCTACCTTCCACAGGCTGGCTCAGCTGACCAACTTATCAATTCCTGTTTGGATCATGTACCACCAACACAGTATCTTGCTCAAATGTGGGTTCCTCTGCTTGACATATGAATCAGTGAGGAGAGATAGTCAAAGTTTTATTCTATTTATTTTTTATTTTTTGGTGCTGGGAATGGACCCCAGGGCTTCACACATGCTAGGCTAATTTTCTGCCACTAAGCTACAACTCCAAACCTAGAAAATTCTTGATAGCAATTAAGTTCCATAGGGAAGGAGGTTAGTTTGAAATTGGATGGAGTGAAAATTGTAAGGAATGTTAATGAGGCATTGATTTACTAACTGATTTGAGAAAATATGATAAACCAGTTGTCTTTTATTCCCATCTGTAAGATGGGATTAATGTTATTAACCTTCTGTAAAAGAATTACCTATATAGATATAATGTGCCTAGAAAGTACCCCCAGGTGTTGAGAATGATTCCTGTGACACATGATAATGAGTAGCACCTGCCAAAATAGGAGACAAATTATAAACAATCTCCATCAATAGAGCTGGAGAAAAGGATGTTTTTGTTTTGTTTTGAACTATTATCAGTGTTTGCTTATAATTCTGTTCATGAGAACACACACTGTAAATATTTCTTTTTAGACTTCTGATACATTTGGAGAGAGGTTGCTAGAAAAATATTATCGATTGAGTGATAATCTCTACAAAGATAATTTTTAGGATTTACCAATAAGGATGATTCATCTATATAGAATATTCTAACATTGGAAAATTCTAGAAGTAAGTACCTTAACTTGTTATAAGTGCTGGGGGAAGAATGTGGCTTTATGAAGATGCAGTCACTATTGCTATTAGAGAAATAAATTAGTGATGCAGAAAGAACATTGATGGAAGGTTTCATTTTAATAGAAATTGCTACCTTTCTGCAATCTAACAATCATTCGTTGAAGAAGAAAATTCTGAACCAAATTTAGTAAGAATTTACTATGGATATATACATGCATAGTACATATATTTATATGTACATATTATTAATATATGTTAATATATATTAATGTACATAACAGTTACCTGCCTGAGTTACATCTGACCTCAATAAATTCCTATTCTAATTAGGTTGTGCCTTTTGTATAAGTAGATGCCAACAGAAGCTATGAGAGAAACTTCAATGAAATAGCACACTTTCTCCCAGTGTCCATGTGTGCAGGGATTATAAAATGTCAGAACTTCACTGTAGCCTTAGTTGGTCGGATATTTAATTTCTGAAAACACACCAGCAAAAGTGTGTTTCCAACCTCTTATTGAGTTAGCTGTGGATTTTCTGTATAATCCCAAATGGTGAAGGAAAAATAACACATGACCGTTGCCCTCATAAAAGGGACAATTTAGTCTCAAACCGTCTTCCCAGATTCTACAAAACTCTAGCATACCCTGTATTAGTTTTCGGGAGCTGCCATGACATAGTTCTAGGAACTTGGCAGCTTAAAACAACAGACATTTATTCTTCACAGTTCTGGGGATAGGAGTCTAAAATTAAGGTGTGGGCAGGGATGGTTCCTTCTGAAGGCTCTTAGGAGCTATCTGTTCCACACCTGTCTCCAAGCTTCTGGTGACGGTGGCTATCCTTGACACTCCTTGGACTGGAGATACATCACTCCAGTCTCTGCCTCCCTTGTCCTCACAAGACATTTTCCTGTGAGTCTCTTTCTTATTCTTAAAAGGATTTTAATTATATTGAATTAAGGGCACACTTAATTACATTGTTATCATCAATGAATTGATCATACCTACAACAATCCTGTTTCCAAATAAGGACACATTTTTGAGGTAGTGGAGTACAGGACTTCAACTTATATTTTGGGGAGACACAATTGAATCCATAAAATCCCTTCATATTTTTACCATAAACTTAACGTTGTTTTTGTCATGATTTCCAAACATGATTTCTTACACTGTCCTGGAAAAAGCACACAGGGCTTTGGGCTTAGATAAAGTGAGTTTTTCCCCAGATTACCCACTTAGTACCTTGTGGCATATTTCCTAGAACAGAAAACAGGTACCTTGCAGGTAGGTGGAAATATTTAATAATATTGCTATATATGTTAATATATATATGCATAGTAAATTCTTACTAAGTTCTATTGAGAATGAATGATTGTTAGATTGCAGAAAGGCAGTAGTTTCTATTAAACTCAAAGCTTCCATCAATGTTCTTCTTCTTTTTTATTTTTTAAAGGAAAAAAAGGTAGAGAGAGAGAAAGAAGCAATTTTATTTAGTTTTTCATCAGGTTTTCATTGCTCTGACACTTATTTGTGTATGTAGTGCTGAGGTTCAAACCCAGGTCCTCCTGCATGCCAGGCAAGCATGATACTGCTGATTCACCACTATAATCTTAATATTTTTTGTAAGAGAGAGGGAGACATATATACCATGGGGTTCTACTCAGCAATTAGAAACAATGATATTGCAGTCTTTGAAAATAAAAGTATGGCTATGGAAGAAATTATGCTGAGTGAAATCAGCATAACCCAGAGAACCAAGGGTTGAATGTCTTCACTCATCTGTGAAGGATGGATCTAGACTCTGGCCATTGAGAAAGGAGGTTAATTCTCATGTTTTAAATCCTGAAAAGGTGTAGTAACATACAACCTGAGGCATTCGTAGAGATGTTTTGGGAAGGGGTGGAGGGAGGGATAAGGGTGGGTAATTGGGGGAGCTCTTGGGAGTAAATCTAATTTTCAGAATTTATATATATAGTATATTGTTTCGTTAGAAGCATGTTTGATTGTTCAACAAATAAATTTCTTTTTTTTTTTTAAAGACGGTACAGAGAGACAGAGAGACATAGAGAAGCGATCTCTATTTAGTTTTTCCTGTGACCCCCATCCCCCAGACACCTCACTGTGTACGTGGTGCTGGGGTTCGAACTTATGTCCTCGTGCTTGCCAGGCAAGTGCTGCAACCGCAGAGCCACTGCTCCAGCCCCATAAATTTCTTAATAAAATAAAAAAAAGAGAGGGAGAGAGTGAGAGGAATGAGAAAGAGAGAATCAATTGCATTTATTTTTTCATCTGGCCTTTGTTTCTCCGACTCTCAGTTGTGTATGTGGTTCTGGGCTTTGAACCTATGTCCCTGTGCATGCCAGGCAAATACTGTAATCACTGAGCCACTGCTCCAGCCACCCCCTGCAATGTTCTTCTTATATTTAAATTCTTTCTCATGTAATGAGCATTTCAGTACAAGTATGTAGTCACACCAATTGCTGAAAGATCATACAGCCCTTTCAGTTTGTCAGCTTGTGAACCTCTGACAAATAGATAAAGTTGTAGGAAAAAGCTTTACAACAATTGCTCCTGGCATTTTGGTCAGAATGCATTTATTAGACCGTATCTTAGATTTGCTTGTAAAAATAAACAAGGGCATAAATGATCTGGCCTTAAATGCTCTATAAAACCTGCATTTCAGTATTCTGGTCTATGATTCATAAAGGAAGCTTCTATTTTGGTGTGCCAGGGAAAATCCAGATCTATAAACTTTGAAAAGCTTTTGAATTGAAAAACATGGTTATCATGGGCTGGATGACAATCTTCTCAAGGGAGGGAGAGGTAGGCACTGCATCCCCAAGATAACTTCACTCAATTAATTGTTGCAAGATTATTTACTCCCCTTGGTAAGACAATGGTCTGTCAGTACTAGATGCATCTGATTTTTGCAGATGTGGTTGTGACTTCTGAAATCTTTAAAGATTCATCTGAAATATGCTTTCAGGTCTCCTTTTTGTGAAACTTTGACAGGATAATAGAATTAGATTTGCTGAATTTCACTAAACTGTAAAGTAATGTGTCATCAGCTTCACTTACTTTTCAAAAAATATTTCTCTCTGGTAATGCTCATCAATCTAGCTTTTCAACCCCTAAACATGAAACTCTGAAACAAAAGGATGACTCTATCAGTTACTCAAGTGACAAGACGTTAAACATTTAGCACTCCCACGATGTAGCACCAGCTGCCTTTGGAAAATGCACTTAGTTAGGCTTGGATTAGAGAAAGAGAAAGGACAAAGGAGAAAAAAGAAAGGAAAGGGAACTACTTTTACAGTGAGAATTCACAACTCTGCAGATATGGAGGACCCTGAAAGAGATGTATCTACTGAACAAAACTTTTCTCCCGAGGGATCATTGCAAGCAGAATCACCATCAAGGTCTTCGGCTCTTACCAGTCTCCACCTATCTCAGCACTACCTCTGATAAGAGCACTTCGGTGCACTGAATTAGAATTATTTGTTCATTGAGGGAAGGGACATGCACCAGTACATTTCCAAATCCCAATATAAATGCACACTAAATCTGCCTGAGTGAATGAACCGGGAAAGTGTACATACACAATACTGAGATGAGTTGTCCTCATCTCAGACACCTCTGCCGTGGTCTCAGGCCAGCCAACAGTGTGTACAAAGCAAGCATTGTGCTTCGTTGATTCTAACAACAAAATTCTTTGACAAAGGTTTTGTTAAAAGTTTGTTCAAGAATAAAAAATTTAAAAAAAAAGTCTAAAACTAGCATCAACTTTAAAGAGCCAGGAGTCTGTTTTCTTCTTAAGGTGTTTTGTCATGAGAAATGTTGAAAAGATGACAGAAGGCATTTGTAGTTTTCCATGGTGAGCCATTTGCCTGGGTGAAAAGGAAAAAAAGGTCAACTTGGGATGCTCAGAGTGTGTCCCATAGTTAGGTTAGTTAAGAGATGCTGTTCTGGTGGAGTGAGGTATGCTGCAGGGTGCCCATTGAACAGAGTAGGAAGTTCTCCACAGTGCAGAAAGAACAATACAAACAACACCCTGCCAGTGGTAGGTGTTCATTCCTCCATTCAAAGGACTTTTGATGAGTAATGCCCATGTGACCATGTTATTGTTGGCACTAAAAGATGAAAGCAGATGGGGTGGTGTGGGAGTGGAGATGCAGATAAAGAAGAATAGGCATATGGCTGAAATGCTGGGCAGTTAATTCAGTAGATCTCAGATTCATCATCCACCTTTCAACATCCAGACTAACAAATTACAAGCTGTGAAAACTTTGCGTAAATTAATTTATTTTCTTTTTCTTTTTTTGTCATAATGGATGGATTCCTTATTTCCCTTTCCTTTCCATTTAAAGAGACAGACTCATAAACAAAATGATCATATGCATGGTGCCATCAATATAAGACAGGCTGAGTACCAAGAGCAACCTCTGCAGTGTTGCCTAGTTTTGTGTACTCCCAGGTGCCTATCTTGGGTTCAAGATGGAGCTCTTCTGTGTTTATGTCATTCATGTCTCATTTGCATTGTCACATTCTTTTCTACCTTCAAGTCTACCTGAATCCTTATGATGACCCATTCTAAACACAGCTGCAGAATCCATGCTCATTTGGGGTCAGAGTTTTGAGTCATGCCTCAGTGCAATTCCAAGGAAGACTACTTATTGCTGTAATTCGTCCAGATTATTGCATGCTTACTGCCTGAATAAAGAGTCTCAAGTCTGGAAAGAAGACATAAAGGAAAGTTTTTGCTTTTCTTCTGTTTTTTTTTTTTTCTTGGATGACTAATTTGACTCCATCTTCTTTCTTTATTTCTATTTAATTTTATTTTAAATCACCATCCATTTCTTCTACTCTAGCCACATCCAACTCTTTGCTCTTTCTTAAATATATCACATAGATTTCCATCTCTCCACCTTCACCCTTGCTATTCCCTTTCCCTAATGTATCCTTTCTTCCCTTCTCTGCTTCGTTAATTTTTCCAGATTCTTGTTAAATAGCTTTGCCTTCAGGACGCCCCCCCCCCACACACTCCCAGGGTATCCTATGCCTGGTTCAGTACTTCCCTCTCCTGTTTGCTCCTCTGACCTCCTCACTAGACTATAAATTCCTGGAGGATTGGGGAGGTGTCTAATCCATCAGGTGTTTCTAAGGTCTACTACAAGAAATGGCACATAGCAGATGTTTAGAAAATGTTAGCTGAATGCATATACATCCAGTGGAATAACCCAAAAGAGGAGCAATGGGACCAGGTAAATGAAGGAATAGAGTAATGAGGGAAAATATGATTTTTCTCATCTATAAGTAAAATATTGATAATTCCTTAGATTAAAAATATATGGGTTATGCAAAGGCAGTTGAAAGACAAAAATATATTGGGTTGACCAAGAGTATTTAACTAAGACTAATAATCAAAATATTGGGAGGGTGGATGTCTTGGGATAGGGTCTGACCCAGAACTGTGTACCATGTCAGAGTTCCATATATGTCTGTACCAGTTGATTAATTCTATAAACTTTCCAATTCCAACCATATTTAAACTTCATATACAGTTTAGGTTCATATAAATGTTGTATGCTGTTCAAGTTCATATATTTGTATACTGTTCAAGTTCATGATTGCCATCTTGTGCTAACCATCTCAGGAAGTAGAAATCAGGGAATAATGTAGATAACCTTCTGTTAAGTAGTCTTTAACTCAGAATTGTCTATAATTTAGAAAACAAAAATAACTAAAGAATAAACAAGCAACAAAAAATGGTTTTACAAAATTGAAATTCAGATCACTTAATGCCAAAAAAGAGTTCCTAGATACCTTTCACAGTCAAATACTTCCTGTCCTTTAGTATATATGATATATCAGAAAAAGCAACAACATTTTACCATGCTCTTTTTATCATTAGTTCTTATTTGTTTATTTTGTGATCCTGTAATTTATTTTTCTCTATGTTCATCTGATAAAATACTGTTGAAGGAGAGAGTATAAGGCTCATCTTGCCCTGAATAATGAAGGACATTTGCAAAAATAGAATGGAAAATGTTCATTTGAGTGAAACCAGTACATTTAGAATTGCTATTTCTTAAGCATTTATAATCTTTTCCATTTTTATGGAGTACTCTAGCTTTTAGCAGTCACAATCACAATTAACTACAGGTTTTCTTTTAAGAGATTTTAGAGAAAAACTGAATCCTCAAAAGTCAGTTCTCCCATTTTCTGTCACTCTTGTGTGAGTTAGCTGCTGTGTAAAAACATCCAGACACCCTCACATTAAACTAAACGGTAACTTGACTGAAGCAGGGTCATCGTTGTTGAATTTGACAACCAGGTAGTAGAAATAAGTAAGAAAAGCTATGAGAAATTTATGGGTAAAGCTGCTATTTAATGAGGAAAAAGGAGTGTCTTGCTATTTCAAAGAGAATGAGTGATAAGGAGAGGAGCGTGCCAGGGGGAAGATCCTGTATTCATGCAGACACAAGCTTTCTTTCCTCAGCCTTGGGAGTAATTTATCCATTTCTGAGAAAAACTATAAAAAAGGAGACATTTATCTTTAGCTTAAAACAAAACAACACACATTTCCAAGGATGATATTTAGTGTTCTGTATGGATTTTCTCCAGTCCTTGCAAAAACCAGACAAAGTGACATCATGATCCCTCTTTTTAGTAGATCAAGGCCCAAGTCACACTGTTCTTGGGAGGCAGAAGTGGGATTCGAACATAGGCGTTTCTGCCAAGACGCATGCTTGTTTCCAGTGCAGTGCAGAACTCCCACTTCTGTAATGGGCAAGTATATCCCTCCTCCTAAGCCTGTTTCCTACCAGATGCCTGCCCCAGGCTCTGCCCCACTGCTCACTGTCAGTCCTCCCAGCCTGTCTGCAATCTCCCACACCACTGCTCTGTAAGTCCCAGTCACAAGTTGCCTTTTGATTGCAGTATGCCTGTGTACCTATTGGCTATTTTCTTTTTTTTCTCTCTTTCCTTTTTATTTTTATGCTTTGTCTTTTGTGGAGCTTAGTGCTCATACTCACCAGTTCTAGAACCACACTAGCTAGGTGCAAGTTGTGGGTCAGGCATTTACTACCTGTATTTTCTTAGGCCTCGTTTTCTTATGTGTGAAGAGGAGAAAATGATATTAACCTTTCTCATTGTTATGGGGATTAAATGAGATGGCACATTTAAAGTACCATAGCCTGTTTTCTGGTACAAAACAAGAACTCAACATGAGTAGGCTGTTAAAGTTATTAATTCTGTATATACCTCTTTGCCAAAAGTGCCTTTTGCAATTGCCAGCTGTAATTGCAGCCGGCCTCTTATTGCTTTTCTCTGTGTTTCATGAGCCTAGAGTCATGAGTCTACTAGCCATGTGTATCATATAGTATTACAAATGCATTTGGTATCCATTTACCATAACTACTTACAAGGTAAAAAGATTGTATGACATACTCTTCTTGATATCTCCAGTTCCTGGATAACTCCTGCAAAAATGTAGGTTCTCTATAAATGTTTGTTGAATAAACACATGACTGACTGAGACAAGAAAACAAACATTGCTTCATTTTTCCAACTTGCTTTTCTTGGAGGTACTTGAGTTTCTACATCTCAGAACTCATGAACCAGGATGTCTAGCTCATGTGATGCTGAATTGAAATACTACTATATTGGTAGAGAATGTCAACAGGGTTAAAATGAGGACTTGTAAAATCTCACTACTGATTTGTGCATTTTCATATTCTTGATGACACTGAACCACCCCAATGTGAAGGAGAACAAAAAGCACATTAAAAATAAAAAGTAGAGTTTGGGATCAGAAAGATTTGCATTGACTGAGTCATTCATTTATTCATATATTCATTCATTCATCCCCTTCATTCAACATACATATACTATACTTTGTGCCAAGCTTTGTGATAAATATTAAGAATGAAAAGATGAAAGACAGAGTTCCTGACCTCACAGAGTATAGAAGGGTGGAGGCATGGCTGGGGCAATTGATCCATTGCACCAATCAACAAAAACATCAGGGGCATCTAGCCAATTGAAGGTATTCAGGAACACTCCCTGAAGTGGATATTTTGAGGTGAGCTCAAATTAAATTAAATCCTTCATGTATCCCTGTGCTAAAAGGGTAGAGGGTAGGGAAAGAAATTTGAAAGGTCTTCTTTTCATGTGTGCTTCTCATAAGCTTCTTTGAACCTATATTTAAGGAACATTTAAATCATGCTTGCCTTGAAATATTCATAATGGATAAGGTAGGGATCTTTCCCTCAAAACACTATATGATATTTGTATAAAAAATAAAGTAAGGATTTGTTCAACGTTCATCTAGATATATTTTCCTTGGTTTAATGCATTGCGCCATTTGGTACTGCAGACACAGAGGTATTTCACATGGGTGGGTCTACCCCCTCAAGGAATTAAGCAATACTGACATAATACTAAGCAAAAAGTAGTAAGTGAATTAAGATTGATACACCTTTTCTATGAAGACAGGGGATTTTTCAATCAAGTGTAAGGATGGGAAGAGGAATGTTTGTAAGGAGAGGTAGGAGAGGTACGGTAACCTTAAAAAAGGGGTAGGATATAGAAAGATGAGTGCAGGGGGACACTCAAAATACCTTAGAGGTAAAAGGGTCCACAGAGATTGGCAAGTCCTACATTTCTTTAATTTTAATTTACCTTCACAAGTCATCTGCTAAAACTCTGTTGAAAAGTAGAAGGTGATCAATAGGTCTTGTGTGGGGACTGAGATCCTGCTCTTTTAACAAGCTCTTAGATGGAGAAGCTGATGGTCTGTGGACCACACCTTGAGAGCAAGTGTGTAGTTCACATGCCTCATTATAGACAAGAATCCTGAAACCCAGGGCAGAAAGGAATTTGCTCACACCATGCTAGTATGACAGCAGCTCTCGTCTCACACTGTAACAGCTTGGTAAGGAGTGAAAAGATCATAGGCTTTGGAGTCAAGCTGATCTGGGCTCAAACATTGGCTTTGCTGTTTACTGGCTGGCGGACCCTTGGGCAGGTCATTTATCCTTTCTGTGCTTTAGCTTTCTCATTTGCAGAACACTGATAAATAACTCCTACCTTGTAGACGAGTTGTGATAAGTCAATGTTATGACTGGCCTACAAAAAATGTAGAACAAAGTCTAGAATACAGTAAGTGGTCAAAATACACAATATATCTTCTCTTTTCACTCTTTGGCCAGGTTAATTTTTTCATCAGTGTGCATGGCAATATTAATCTGTATCATACACCCCCAAGGGCCCTGGGCTGTGCTAGCATCCAGGGATAGGGGCACAGTCAGTGCCTACTGGCAAGTTAGTGCCTAATTGTGGCCAAAAAACCAAACAAAAGGACAACAATAACAAAAAGATTCACTTTTTAAACTGTCTCTTTGGAAGAGGATGTATAGGATGGTAAACAAATATCCACAAGTGAAATTTTCATATTCGTTTGTAACTGCTGCTTTTCAGCTATTCATTAATAGAAAATGCTCAGCTAACACCACAGATACTAATGGTGGATGTTTTTTATTCCATTTTGGTAAATACTAGAATTGTTTCCTTTTTGGATCCATGATTTTTTTTCCTGGTTGCCTTAGATGCTATTACCTAAATACCAAGAAAAAAATAAATTTCATAGGCTCTAAGAAGATAAGACACAATGACTTGTGAAATGTGTTTTGAAATAACAAATGTCCTGTTTCAAATACTAGCAAATGAAAGGAAGAATCTTGCCACTTTTGTATTATATGAGGGTTAGCTTTAGTCCATATGGAAGGTGCTAAAAGCAAAAAGAAGAAAAAATCAATGAGAAATTAAACCCGATAAACTCTGCAGTGCCATTGTAAGAGCTGCTTCAGAAATCTATTTAGAAATCATCGCTCTTGTATTTGAATCATTACTGAGACACCCATCACCCACTTCTTATTACTGCAAACATAGCAACAGTTGCCATGCTAGCAAGAGATTCGCAACACAAACACTGGAGTCAGGAGGGAGCAGGGCGGAGCCCAACCAGAGTCAGGGCTGCTGAACACAGCACAATGCCACCTGTATAGATTTAATTAGGTTGGTTGTTCTCTTTGGTCCCTGTACTGTGTCCTGTCAGACATTTCATTAGAGCAGAAACAGTGTCAAAAGCAGCATTTTTGGACCGAATCTTACTTTCAGTTAGGCACAAATTTAACCACCAAAGGCAGGATCTTGCTTTGATGTGGATCTGGTTCCTCCTTTTGTGTGGAAGTGGAGAAATGGCCAGGGTTTCTCTTCATTTCTAGGAATGGAAAACTCATAAAACTCTCATCATTAGAAAGTCAGGCCACTCTCTGTTCCAATATGTCATTTCACCTAATTGAAAACTGAGAAATCTGTCACCATTTATTTAGCAGTTTGCCTCTGGCGAATCTTTGCAGGTCCCCTTCATGTGGCTGGGAATTAGTTAATTAGTATTACAAAACGCGTGAAGAGGAAAATGCACTCTGGCTCGCCCTTTGGGTTAGGAGGGAGGCCCTTTTAGGTTGCTAACAAGCAGTGCTGAAGGATAGAAAAGAACACGAAATTATAGCATCAGAATAGCCGCCCAGAGGGCTGCAGCTCATTCTCTCAAGTGGATATGTTGTAACCTAAATATGTCACTTGCTCACGCTTTTCATGCAAATCTTTTATGTGTGACAATGAATTCAGGTCCTTAAAGCTCATTTTAAAAAAATGGGGGTGGCAATTTTACACACCTAGGGTTCTCCTCCTATCCTCACCTTTATTAATTTCCCATTTTTCATCACTTCCTTTTCTGAACCGAGTATTTTGTTTGATGTTCTCTCTTTGACATTTTTCATAGAGAAAGGTTGTTCCAAACTGAGGGTGGTTTTAAAAGTCAAGGAAAGGATTGACATTTTTCACACGCTGCTCAACTTTGAGGCTGCACGCCTTTGTTCACTGTGCAACCTCCCAGCCTCAGTCTCTCCCAGTGAGTGGGAAGGGCTGGAGTCCCGCTCGGCGTTAGGCCACTGGATGCTAGATGGCGCTAGAGAGCATGCAACGCAAAAAGAGCAGGCGCCATGGTTGCTCCAGGTCCACATCAGCTGAAAGCGAGTGCTCCCACCGGGCCCTCGCACATTTCAGCACAGATGATGTTCAGTTCTGACGATCTGTAAGACAGCAGAAGCCCGAAATGCAGAGGGAACTAGCAATCAATTTACAATCTTCCTTTCACTCTTGGAGTGTATGTGTACGTATGTGAATTGTTTGTGAATTTCACTAGAGTGCTTTCTGGATATGGCAAGCAGAGTTGTGGTGAAGGGCTGCGCTGAAAATATCAACGGCTGTGTGTAATACAGAAGGCTAGGTGTATTTATTTTTACCTTCATGGAAATAACTTTTCTGCAAGTATCTACTCCACTTATTTTAATTTTTCCTCGATATTAAATGACATTCAGGGACAAAATGAAGAGGTGTCAAATAATTCCACATTCTCACATCAAGGTACACAGCTATATATTTTCCCTTTGAGCCCCACATTTCATGATCAGGAAGTGTGGTGTTACAGAACTGGGGCGTTCCAGGAAACGGAGGCAGCCCGAAGAACTCTTTTTCAAGCCCTAATTCTTGCAATCAAGTCTGAAAGATTTTAGACATGTTGCTCAGAGAAACAGGCAAGAGCTTAGTGAAGCGATAGGAAAAGGGAAAAAGGATACTCTCAAGTGGTTTCTCTCAGAGAGGTGAGGGACAGCATGCCTCTACTGCATTCTGGCTTTATTGGGGATCCCAGAGAAGTTTCCAGACAGTCCCACCCAGGTTCCTCTCTTGACTTTTTACTAACAGCAGGAAGACAACAGACTTTCAAGTCCCCACTGCCATGACAACTCTACCTGACCTTGGCCCATGCCAACCAGTTCTAATTGGGTTCTTAACCAGAAATTCTTACAGATTTTATGTTTAGGAGGAATTATCCTTATCTCCCTGAGTTTCAGGATCTATAAGAGGGTCACAAAAATGTCCCCCTTCAGGGTAGCTTGGGTTCCACTTATTGATACTATTTTGGACCGGCATTTCTCCTACAGATTGGGTGAGGAATATAACATATCCTGCCCATTTAAGCTATGCATGACTTCAGGAAAATTCTTTTTGGAAAGAAACATGTGGGGATCAGCATAGTGGGTCCATTTTATAGACTTATTCCCTTTACCTTGTGTTCCCACCACTCCCTTCTGTCTGTCCTCTATCAGAGGGACTGAAAGACCGAAGAAGACTTTTTTTAAATCAGAAAAAATTATAGGCATCTCAAGAAGATCTGGGCTTAAAGAGAAAGAGATAAAAGTCAGCTGACAGGCAATATGGCACTTGGTTAGACTATAGCTTATGTCCTTTGGTTGTTGTGTTTTCCTACTGCAGAGCCTAAATGAGCTTGATAACTATTACAGAGATGATATGTATTTGGGTGTGTGGGGGGGGCATCTTGTCCCTAGATTTTGGCAAATAACATCTTACTCTCTGCATAAAGTGTGCAAGAGAGACCAAACCTAAGTCATATAACCAGAGTCACTGAGTTCGTAAGACAAGTCTTTCTATAAGCTTGGAAGACTGGATGAAGTGAGGCTTAGACAATAACATGATGCTTCAATTGACACTGAAGTCCATTGAAAATTCTATTAAATACATTTTAAACCAACAATCTTTGAATAAGTAAATAAATACTCCAGAAAGCCAAGGATGCTTTTTGTTGTTTTCTTGAATTTATAAATCTTAATTTCTATGTAAAATCAGCTAAAAATTCTGAGCCCAGACTGTTTATGGAAGAGAAAGGGCAGTGTATCTCTTCATTTCTAGCACTGAAAAAGTCATCATTAGAAAGGCTATTTCTTGTTCCAAAATTTTAACTAAGAGATTCCTTACTTTTTCTTAAGTACAGTAAGTGTGAGCAAGGGTTGTAGAAGGACTATTGTGGTAAAGATTATATTTAATGAGGAAATGAAAAAAAAAACAAGATCACGTTTATAATATCCTTAATCCAATAAAGAAATCATACTAAAGTGAGTTATCCTCAAAACTGACAAATTCCTAGAAGGAAGGAATTCATCCTTTTACATTTTCTGATTGCTTGTTGCTCCTTTTAGAAATGTGGCCAGGAAGTGGGGCTGAAGAAGCCAGAGAGGGCAGGGGTTAGTCCATGACTTGCTGTGAGACAGGCAAGTATGGAGTGTTTTTGTACTGGTTGGGGCTCTGTCAGTGCAGGCTGCTGATTATAATCTATCATGAGCAGGCAGAACTGAAGCAAAGTCACTAGTTTAAGAGTAGGGTTAGTAGGGGATGTCCCCTGCAATCACAGGCTATACTGGCCAGACAGAGAACACAGTATTCTTCTGGGTCTGGCAGACCTTTGCCATGAGGCAGTTTATTGCCCTGGACAGCTCTCTGTGATTATCCTCAAAGATGAACTTGAGGTGAGAACTTTCTAGTTCTTAGAGGTAGCTCAAACGTGTTGGTCAAGTTAGTCTTCAGACAACATCATGTAGAGGAAATGCTGACAGGCTCAGACTCAACTATAAACTTGTTTTCTTGCTACATAGTTCCATACAAGTTACTTAAAATTATTTGAGTCTCAGTTTGTTTTACTTGAAAACTGGAAACCATGAGATATACTACCAAATATTGCTATGAGAAACAAGTGGTATAGCATTTGTGGGAAGCTCTCATGTTCATTTATTCATTCCACAAGTAGGTATTTAGCACCTACCAGGTACCAGACTGTTGTAAGTACTGTAGACATGGCAGTGAAAAGGAGAGCAGGCGTCTATGCATGCATGATGTTTACATACTGGTAAACCAATAAGTGAGTGAATAAGACTCTCATTCCATGCGGATATAAATGCAATGAAGATTTTGTACTGATTTTTGGTTGACCTAAGGCCTGAATTGTCCCTCCTTTTTTGGTTTTCAGTACTGAGGATTGAATCCAGGAGTACTCTATCACTGAGTTACATACTCAGCCCTTTTTGAGGCTGACTTCAAATTTGCAATCCTCCTGCCTCAGCCTCTTTGGTAGCTGGGATTACAGGCTTGGGCCTTTAGGGTGGGCAAGGCCTGAATTTTAATGGACCATAGAGGGAAAGACACAGATTGAGCTCAAGAAGTGTGGGAGATCAGATGAGAGACACCTATATAAAACCAGAATCCTCAAGTGACCAAGATTGGGTAAACCAAGAAGAATACAATGCACTCTACATAGGGAGATGCAGAGGTTCAGTGACATATTTCATACTTTCATATGAGATTGAGAAATATGAAAAATAGAGTGAGAAGCTTAAAATACATCTAATTATAGTTCCAGAAAGACAGACTAAAGAACATAAGGTAAAGAAGTCTTAGAAGAGACAACAGCTGAGAATTATCCAGAATTCGTGAAAGATGAAAATTCTCAGATTCTGGAAATCCAACAAATCCTGAGCAAGATAAATAAAAACAAACCCATACCTATACTCTCCAGAGTTAAAGTATAGAATATTAAAGGCAAAGAAAAGTTCTAAACACAGTTAGAAAGGGCAGAATGAAGACAAAATGACAAGGAGATTGATAGGTGAAATTTTAATAGAAGCAAGTCAGAAACACACAGAATAGCATCTTGAAGGAGGAAAAATGAAGACCTAAAATCCTATATCCACTAAATAGCTTTTAAGAAAGAGGAAACATTAAAGTATTTCCAGATGTTTATTTCTAACAGAGTGATGCTGAAGAAATTTTTAAAGATGCATGTGAGGTAATGGAAAATGATCCAGGAGAAAGAACTGAAATGTAAGTGTAATGAATAAAGAAACAGTAAATATGGTGATTTTGAATAAACCATAGCTTTATAGATAATGAAATAATATCTAAACGTGGAATTTAAAAATCACGAAGAAAAATAAAAGTGCAAACCTGGCATGGTGGTTCATGTTTGTAATCCCAGTGCTCAAGGAGGATGAAGCAGGAGGATTGCAAGTTCAAATCCAGCCTCAGCAACTTGGCAAAGTCCTAAGCAACTTAGCTAGACACTGTCTCAAAATAAAAAATAAAATGGGCTGGGATGTGACTCAGTGGTTAACAATTGCTGGTTTTAATTGCTGGTACCAAAAATAAAAGAAAATAAAATAAAAATACAGAAATAGCTGTATAAATCAGGTGGGAATGATTTGCAGCCAAAATGCTCTAAGAGTTTCCTTTTGTTTGAGAGTAGAACAAATATTTGAAATATAGAATTTGTTAAGTAGCATCCAAAGTTTCTAGGATAACCATTAAAGAAAAGAAACAGAATGCATGTTCAAATAATGTAAAGGGAAGCAAAGAAGAAAAGTGTGAGGAAAACAACAATAGAGAGAATGAAACAATTTAGTATCACCAATCCAAATGATTTTAGCAATTATAATGAATATACTGTTAATATGACAAAGGGCAAATAAGAATCTTATGGAGAAAATTACAAACTCTTGGAAAAAGATATTAAAGAAATATAAATAATTGCAAAACTGTACTATATTCATGATAAAGGAGATGCAATACCATACAGATTTCAGATCTCCCATATTGATCTATAGATTTAAATATCTATAATCAGAATCTTATCTATTTGTGTGGGACATGGAAGCTGATTCTAAAATTTATGTGAAAGGGCAAAAAAACAAGAAAAGCTAGCAATAACAAAGATGGAATGATTATCCTACCAGGCATCAAGATTGTAATTCTACTACTTAAGGAAAGAACAGAGGAAGAAAGGTAAGAAGTTTCATAATCTTTGTTTCACACTTTCTCATCCTGCTCTTTTCATGTTTGAACTGCATTTTCATCTTCCTACCTCTCCAATGAAATCGTTCTTAACTCCTCAACTTGAAATAATTCTCCTTTTAAAAGCACAAATGAATATGGTAGTCACTTTTGACCTCACACATCTCAGGTACATACATTCTGTTCTTCTGTTTATTAAAGGAAAATAAGTGGGCATTTCATGGCCTAATAGAAGGCTATAAGATGGAAAAAAAGTTTGACTATCTAGTGGTTCATTTTTTTGTTTTGGGACAAAAACAGATTTGAACTTGTCAGGAATACAGGGATCAAAAACTCTTAATACCAGGGTTTTACTCATTTAAATTGTAGAAATATAAACCATGATATTCCTAGACCAATTAATAGTTTATCTAACTTATCACAAGTAAAAATGTTTAGTATTCACTACATGTAATTAAATTACAAATGACATACTGTAGGCATCTGAACAAAAACAAAGAAATGTTTTTCCCTGAAGTATTTACAAATTAACAGGTAATAAGGTACATCATTTTAAGATGAAATAATGGAAATGCATAAAATGACACAAAGTATTATGGGCTTTGGTAAAGCATGGTGGGAATGGGGTAACCTCTGAAGAGGCTTCTTCACAACATGGTGATTAAGCTGATTAATATTTCACATGACTGAGGGGGATGATCAAGGTTAAAGAGCAGCTAAGCTAAAGTGATAGGCTGAAAGGAGGTTAAACACTGTGGTGTGTCCAGGGGAAAAGTGGACATTCTAGTTTGTCTATAGTGTTCCTCACTGGGAATGCTACACACATTTATGCAGGATAATTTTGTATTTTGTAGGATTACCCAAAGCACTGTAGGAAGATCAACATTCTGGCCCTAGACCACTAAACATAATTAGCACCTCTTTAATCATTGGGACTACCAAAAAGCAAAGCATAACAAAACAAACAAAAAGCAAAAAAGCCTCATCCTGTTACCAAACGAAGAATGCATTTGAGAGGAGGGCGAGTGACAGTTTGTCTCTGTTCAGAACCTCGGGAACATATGGTGGGAATATGTATCATTGGTGCCTTTAAACTCTGGGATGAAATTACATTGTTCAATTTTAGAGGCAATGGAAAATTATTGAAGGTTTGAATGCAGATAACATGGAGGTCCTGCATAGAAAGATATGCTGGCTACAGAGGGTTAGGCGGGGTAGGGCATGGACAAGATAAAGATGTTGCAAAGGCTGGGAAGCAGAGGTCAAAGTTGTATATATGGACTAGGGGTCAACTCTCTGTGTGTGTATGTGTGTGTGTGTGTGTGTGTGTAAAAGGGGGGGAGAGAAAGAGAGGGAAGATTGGGAGGGGGATGGAGCCAGAGGATTGTATAAAATCACACAATTACCCATGGAGAAGAAAAAAACAAGGTGGTGTGCATTTTAAGGTGGTCATGAACATGGGTTGAAAATCATGATTATGGTGAGTTGACCAGGAAAGAAGTTGAAGATGAGGAAAGGACTGGAAGGGAGGAGAATATTTGGGGACCCTGAGGAAAGTTTCAGAGCAAAGTGTGTTGGAGGTAGTAGATTAAAGAGGGGAGCATTGGGCTCATGATGAGGAGACATGACCACTGTTAGTTAATGAACTTCCTGCTCCACAATAGCACATGGACACAGTCCCCTTATGGCCCTGCTGTCTTCACACCTCCCAGGTATATCTGTTTCTTGGAGCCATCATCTACAGAATTTATGTATTCCAGAAAAACAATGTATAAAGTGAAATTTTATAAGTTACTTTCAATTTTTAGAAACAGAAACACATTCTAAGTGCACTAGGCAAGCTTTCTATTTAAAGTAACCCTTTGATGGACCCTTTTGTAGTGTGAAAAATTAATTCCAAATGTATCTGTTTTACAGTTCCAAAGCCTGGATCCCTGGTTTCCTTCTCCTGGAAGGCTAACTAGGTCGTAGCGTTCTATTCTCAGAGCCTAGCCGCACACAAACACTAATTGGATTTTGCATCTGAAAGGTTGTGTATCACTTTGTCATTTCTAAAATTACATGATGTAATCCATGTACAAGATGGGAGATTTCATACCCTGTGGGAGGAGCAAGTGCCACATGCTTGGTTTTCCAAATATATCTACAGACATAAAATCTTTTAAAAGAGGCAGAACTTCAAGAGCGTCTTTCAGAACCTCAAATTTTATCAATTTGTGGTTTCAGGTGGAATGAGAAATTATTTTTGTCCATAAGAAAACATCTGATACAATTTCCCACCTTGAAGTTTATTTTATGAAGGAAAATAATAATAAATAGGAACAAATTTTCAACCAACCAACCAACCAAAACCCTGATCAAGTCAAAAATTATAAAACTCCAACCAACAGGCTGAAAACTTCATGAAGAAATTGAAAAATAAATGCACCATTTTCAAGACATAGTTGAGAGATCCCAGGTTCAAATATTAGTAAGGACTATATAGGTCAAATCTTGTACTATTTTTCAAAATCATAATGTCATGTTAAATATTATATTAAATGTTGTACAATTTGAATTAGTTAGGAAACACCAAAATAAAAGTTAACTAGTACAGTGCTAGAACATAGCAGAAGGACCATGCAGAAATCAGTCTTCAAAAAAGTCCTGTTTTGTTGTAGCTGCTATTTCACCTCCACCCTCACTTTCCTCTTTCATCTATTCCATCAGTTGCATCCTCTTTCCAAACTGTACCGCTCTCCTTATGCATGCTTCTCATACTTGGTTATATACTGGAATCATCTGGAAAACTTCAAAACATTCTGATGCCAGGGTGCTAACCCCATGGACTTTGGTTTAATTGGTCATGGGCATAGACACTTTTAAGAGTTCCCCGGATGATTCTAATGTGCAGGGAAAGTTGCAAACCCCTGTCTTATAGTCTGTTAAACCTAGTCCATCAATTCTTGTATTATTGGGCTCTAAGGACCCATTGAGCATTGGATTTGCTTCCTCTGCCTCCATATACACAAGCTGAAAAAGTAAGACTGGGAAGAGTAGCTGAATTCATTCCTTGATCAACTTCCAGAAGAAACTGGAAAAAGCCCAGCAAATACAAGTATTGGCAAAATATATTAGGCTTCTGGAACATGCCAACTCCTGTGCCAAAGAAATTCAGAAAGCTTGGGAGAGTCCGGGTTGAGTGTTCCAGGTCTGCCTCCTCCTTGCTTTCCACTAACTTGGGAAAGTTGCTTACTCCTTCTGAGTCTCAGTTTCTTCATCTATAAACTTGCCTCTTTAGGGTTACTTTGATGACTAATTAGAGAATTTAAAACAGTGTCCTGCATGTTCAATAGTGGTAGCGACTTAAATGAAAAGAATTGATAAAACAGTTAAAGCCTGTTCTCTGATTGTGTGCCAAATTAATAATAATTACCATATATTGAGCAAATTTATCCAATTCTTCATTACTTATCTACTACACAATTATATATTACTTATTGACCTCATGCCAATCATATTGCTAGATAATTGGATGTAGTAATGAATAAAAA
The DNA here is from genome assembly GCA_004027875.1 of Aplodontia rufa. Taxonomy (NCBI): domain Eukaryota; kingdom Metazoa; phylum Chordata; class Mammalia; order Rodentia; family Aplodontiidae; genus Aplodontia; species Aplodontia rufa. The sequence goes on from PVKS010002165.1 coordinate 51,648, forward strand.
AGACATGATTCCTATCTTGGTCCATTTTACAGCTTAGTTAAATGCTTTACCTATTCCTGTCATTAATTGCAAATAATACAAAGACTGAACTGGCTAGAGGGATAGTATAACAAATAAACTGACCTTCAATTCACCTGCACAGTAAATACTCTGAGATGTGCTGGGCTGTTCAGAGAAAACTTGCACATTGTAGACAGACACTTATCAAAGTTCCATAACAGTCATGAAGGGCCAGGAGGCTATTACAAAACACTTCTGAGAATATCAAAGGGGGAAGCTCAAAAAACCTGATGGGTTTTCCCACTCAGTTCAGGCAGCGGTCTTTTATGTGCATCTCCAGGCTCTTGAAGGACAGAGAGGCTGTGTTCCCTGCACCCCAAACTTGCCCAGCTGGGAGTGTTGCTGGGCCTCCCATTCAGTGCAGCTCTCTATGAACTGCAAATTCTGTGACTTATCCACATTGTCAGAACTGTGTTCTTTGCTTGGTTCTGCTGGCATCTTTCAATCACCCTCTCTCACAACTGTTACAATAGCATCTCTCCTTATAACAACCCTAAGATATGGTAGCATTATCTACAATTTACATATGAGGCTTAAAAATCTTGACCAATGTCTTTGAGCTGGTAAATGGCTAGTCAAGACTGAAACCTCAGATCTATCTGATCCACAGTTAACTTCTGTCTTAAGTGGACAAACCTCAGGTCACCGTGCTTTAGAAATATAAAAGATCTGCTGTTAGGAGAATTAATTTTAAAAAACGGAAGTAGAGAATAGGAGAGCAAATGGAACTAGAAGACAATGATATGACCAGACCTAATCTAATCTTGGCATATGGGCCCCTTATGAAATTATGTTGGAGACTGAAATCCAATAAAGAATTGTGTCCCATTTGCCTGCTTATCAATCAAACCTGCTGGTACTTAGTTTCATGACATTCCATAGATTAAAGCCTTCAAGATTCAGATTCCCATCTCCTCAGAGTTGCAGCTACAACTCCTGTCAAACCAGGAACATAATAACTACAGCTGAAAAAGCAGCAGTGGCAATTTGTAGATTATATAAGTCCCTTGCCAACTCCATATAATCCTTTTCCCTCCTTCATCCTCTTAAGAACCTTTACTTTAATAATCGAGTGTGCAAAAGTGTGAGTATAAGTGGAAACACATATGTGCAAGCAGGCCCGTATGCAAATGCTCTGGAGCTCATGTAATGGAAGAAAGATTTTTTCAGTCTTTTCTGGTTTTCCATAGGTTGCAGTATGCACTTTCTATGGTCTCTATCAAGCTCACAGTTACTGCCTTCTCAGTCCCCCATATATAAGTCAGAATTGAAAACTACATTTTATATTAATGAAATATGAACCCCCCCCACACTCAAACCACACATGCTTAGACCAGAGCTGGCTCTTCAATCCACAAAGGACCAATCACATTGTCCCTTCTGGTAGACTATATTTTTATTGCTAATTCACTATTCATTATTTTATATCTATGAATAATTACATTATTCTTATATCCATGCCATTTACCATGTGACATTACAGTTCTTTCCACTAGAGATCGAGTATATTTTTTCTATTGACATTTGGACTTTGCTACGTGACTTGCTAATTGAATGTTGGAGGATGAAATTTGGACAAAAGCTTTAAATGTGCATGTGAAGTTGCAGGCCTTTGTCTATGAGAAGAGAACACCCTAGACAGCATGTTATTCTATGTGCTCATCCAAGGAGGGTGAGAAATATGTGCAGCAACCCTGAGCATCTGAGTTAATCCCACACCAAACCAGCCCCCAGACACACAAGCTAGAAATAAATTATCATGGTTGTATATCCTTGAATTATGGAATGAATTATCATATAGAATTGCTCTGGCACGTCTGTATATCAATGGATGATTGATATATCTCTTCTTGAAACTTTACAGTTAAGCTCAGAGACAGATTATCCACTGGGAACTGGGGCATGTAAATGGCAGAGCTTACTTTGGAAGAACGCTAAGCTATATTTTTTATCTTTTTCTTTTTCTGACTTACTCTTTTGCACATATATACATATGTATATATACATATTTGCTTTTACTTTCATTGAGATAAAGTTCACTTAAGTAAAATTCACAATTTTAAACTGTTTTACAACTACCATTGCTACCTAATTCCCAAATATTTTCAACACCCCCAAATAAAACCCAGTACCTATTAAGTAGTTACTCCCAATTTCTTTCTCTTTATCCCCTGACAACATTGATCTATATTTTTCTTCTTTTTCTAGATTTACCTATTTTTTTGTGAACTTGATGTGTCCCCACTCAAATTTATATGTTGAAACTTCAACCTTTTGTGTGACTGTAGTGGAGACAGGAACAATAAGGAGCTAATTAAAGTTAAATGAGATCATAAGTGGGGGGCTTGATTCAATGGATCTAGTGCTTGTGTAAGAAGAATCAGCATTGGAGCTCTCTCTGTCTGCCTTGTGAAGGCACAGCCAGAAGGTAGACTTCTGTAAATCAGGAAGAAATGCCCTACCAGAACCTAATCATGCTCGTACCCTGATCTTTGACTCCCAGCTTCCAGAACTATAGGAAAGTAAATTTCTGTGTTTAAGGCACTCAGTCTTTGGTACTTTGTTATGACAGCCCGAGTTGGCTAACATACCTATTCTATTCTGGTTACTCATGTACATAGGGCCATATAAAATATAATCTTTGTGTTAGCTTCACTTAGCATATTTTCAAGGTTCATTCATATTGCAGCATGACTGAATAATATCATGACTGAATAATATCCGACTATATGGATACCACATTTTGGTTATCTACTCATCCTTTGATTGACACTTAGGTTGTTTAAATCTTTTGACTATTATGAATAGTGTTGCTATATACTGCTATATACATTTGAGTATAGGTATTTGAGTACCAGTTTTTTTTTTTCTTTTGGCTATATTCCTAGGAGTAGAATTTTTGGGTTAGGATAATTCATGCACTCTGAACTTTGGGGTCTTGTATCCCCAAAGCTGTTCTCTGGCACCCACTCAGATAGTATTCTTTGGATTCCAGAAAATAACTCCAGAAATTATTCAATAAATGCTTTGTGTTGCTGTAGAATAGACATTTGTTTTTAATCTAGAGATACTTGTTTACACATGCAATTTACAGAATGAATCTGAAATAACAGAAAATATAATTTCTAATTTTGGGTCATAGCATTATAAGAAAAATTAGCTCAGAACTCCTCTTTCAATGTTTTCCAGAAGGGTGGTTAATCCTGTTGACAGTAATCAAATCTTGATGAGACTCTCTTGATGAGGTTCTGAAATCTGACTCTATGGTGAGACTGCTTCTTAGATTACCACTCACCTTTGTGACCAGGCAGCATAGGACCTTGCATTTAGAGCATATTCCAACTCAAAACGACTTCTTAAAGCTGCCACGTGGCTCCGGCCTGGCCCTCCCCGGCTCACCAGGCAATCAGAAGAGGAAGAAGGTGAGAGAGACCCACTGCTGTTACTGGATGCGGGAGACATCAGCTGAGTGAAGGAGGGGCAGTGCGAATCATTTGATAAATCCAACAGGTGTAAAGGAATAGAGAGGAACATGGAATCATTTCAATTTTCTATTCCAGGATTTTTCATACTGGTGAATACTCTATCCACTTTAGCTTGCTTCTGGCATTTCCTTTCAGCCTCTGATGGCAATACCTGACTAGCTTTTTTGAACCAGGTCTATGTTGAAAGCTGGCCCGATACTTATCTTCATTTTTCCAAAAACACAATAGTCCTAAATCAGATTCATAAAGTAGATTTTAGGAAACATATTATTTAATGATCAAAAGATTCCCAGTGTTCTTCACTGTGACAGTAAGACTCATGGCAGAGTTCCTTTAAATTATAGCTAAAATTATTCCCTTGACATAATGCAGATTCGCACATTTTTCCAAGAATACATTCATTTAATAGATGAAGGATGCTTTAGCATCTGGCAAATGTTTTCCCATATAGAACTAGGTCAATATCTTTGCTACACCACAGTTCTTCATTTTCTCTTCCCTGTGTTAAGCATTCCTGGAGGAACCAACTGGTTCTTCCAATTGGTTCTCACCTTACCTGATTTTCAACTCATCATCATTTGATCTCTCTCCACTAAAAGATGTGTATCAGTTTTTATTATTCCTTTAAAAGGATCAGGGGCAAAATGGGGTACCATTTTGTTTGGTCATTTTGGAACAGAATGATCAAATCTTCTGTTCTGTAGCCAGACAACATATTTCAACTGCCAATGAGTGTGTTACCTCCTAACGTTCATGATGCTTCTTAGTCATGTCTCTAGCATTTCATTCTTTTATTGCTGTTTCTTTGGCTGTTAAGCAGATAATTATATTATTTGTGTTAAATTAATTCTTGTTAGACCTGTTCTGTTCCTTCATCTTCTAAGATATCTTACAATCCTGCTTTCAAATATTTTCTACCTCTCTCAACTTTATAATATCTGCCAGTGATGCGCTGCTCCCTCTTGGCATTGATCCAAACTATTCCCTGAAAAGTTGAGAAGTGGAGAGGACAGAGTCTTATAAGACTCTTCTAGGGAAGTCCCTTTACCTTGACTCTGGCCTATTAGTTAGTGCAACCCAGGCCAGCAAATCTTTTCTGCATATAGCCCCCTCATCTTCTCTCCTTGCAGGGAGAGTACTAAGAGTCTTAATCAGCACAACAAGATGAGTTAATTTAGTAGATCCAACCGTTATCCCTTCCCTCCCCACCATCTAATGGGATGCATATCCCACAGGACAGAAGCAACCTTGTGTAGTCAAGCACAGATTCAAAGCTAGAGGATACTTGGAACTCAAACCCTGAAGGCATCTTGAAACCCGAAAGGCAAATTCTGACAAATTCTCTTGTCCATAGGGACTGCTGAAGCCTCACTAAATGGACTGCTGCTCTCCCCATTTTCTATAAATTTCAGGACCAAAGAGAAGGGAAATGAGGTTTTATGTCTAAAGACCGACGCCTCCTTCTACACAGAAAACTTCCTCTTTAGAAGTTTCAGTGGAGACCTGAGAAAGCCCTCTCTATGGGCTGCATCTGCAGACCTAAAAACCCTTTCCTGATAGGCTGGGTTCCAGACAGTCTTAGCTGAGATTTGTGTTTGGAAAAACTTTTGTGGCTGATTCTACTTTGATATTTAGTTGCATGCAACCTCAGGTTGCTACTGCCACTCCCCCCCCCCTTTTTGCCCCTTCTCTTCATATGTTCATGCATATGTGATCCTATATATGTGATGTCTTTCCCCTCCTCTAGTGGCACTCTTGTGCACTTGGGAATATATTATTTTTTAAGTAGTGCTCCTGTTTTAACTCCTTTGCTTATTTTCAAAAGCTATCTCCTGATCAGGTGTATAGCAAATTAAGGCAATTATAGAGAAAATTAAAGCAAACAGCTTCCTGATATTAAGGGAAAAATTCCATTAGTTTGATTATCAACATATATCACTTTATGTAGCATATGTGTGGTATAAAAGGAATGCTTTCCAATTAATTTATGCATCATTTTGTGATGATTTCTCCCTTATTGAACGTAAGTGGACAAAGGCTTAACACTTTAGCTTACATTTCACCATATGCAGGGATTCTGTATAGAAAAGATCAATTTAAAAAATTACCTTCTAATATATTAGACATGCTTTCCAATGTTATATCATTTTTTAAGCTGAAAATCATTATGACTATTCGCCTGCCTGATGATTTGTTGGAACAACCCAGATTCACTCTGAATTTGCGTTTGCTCCTGTAGAAGCAACCAATTCTGTTCTACCCTAGGAATTTAATGAATAGGTAAGGACAAATGGAGTTATGACCTCATAGTAACTTCTTGTAAGTGCCTACTCACCCACATTTCCTGAAGCCTTGGATATTAGGGCTTTCATATGGACTTATTTCAGATGTTCTTACCATTCTTACCTCGATGTTGCAGAGACACTCCTCTAACTTGGTAACAACTTCAGAGAACTCAGGTCTTCCCTGTAAATAGAAAAAAAGATTTTTTTCCCCTTAAGAATGAAAGGGAGGAAATTCTCTTTGGATTTTAAAATTGGGTATTTGCATTTGTAAAGGATGAGATTAACAATAAAGTATATTTTTATTTAAAATACACTTGTATTGAAGTGTTAATTGAATGTTCATTTGCTGTTCTTGGAGGGATGTTGAGTCTTCCTTTGATAAGAGTTTTAAGTCAGAATTTGCAAGTACATTCAGATAATGAAATAGTGGAAAAGCTTTAATTAGCTTTGCATGTTTTTAAATGGCTGGTTTTCTTCTTCAAAATGAAAGAATAAAAGTAGTTTTAAAAATTATTAACTATCTCTATGCCTTATAACATGCTGCACATTCATCTGTAGGAAAAGAACTACTAAAATGAATTTTCTAATTAGCTCCAATACTGAAAAGACAGACATCTTAGATTCAAAACTAAGATCAAGACAGAAACTTCACAATTGTGCCCTAGTTAGGACTTAAGATACATTTTTTAATCTTACAAAACCACCATTAAAGACATTATCTATTCTAAAACCTCAGTGTCAGATGTTTGGTTAAGCATTTATTGTGTCCAGATTATATTTCAAGCTTTGTTTCAATAGTAAGGGATATAAAAATGATTATAGATCTATAGAAAAAAAATCTGGGAATTATATACCTCCTTTTGTCAGATCCCAAGGACTATATATCCTATCATTTCTCCGTTTATGAAATTTTCACTGCCAGGAGGTAGAGAACCCAATTTAACATTCAGGTATAGTAACCAACTAATTTAGATTCTTAGTAGAACAATTTCTCCCTTAATATCTAGCCCTCCCCTGAGGATACTGCCTCCCCCAGAGCCCTCTTAAGTGGAAGCTATTTTCTTCAGCACACTCTGGTACTTCTGAGTAGGTGGGGATGTCATTGGGTGAGCAAGGGACTGTGTCTTGTTTGCTGTTGCTGCTACTTCCAATCTCTCCTCCAAACACACCAGATTGTCAGCCTATTCCACTGACTTACTCTCCCTTCTCTGAGAGTTTTTTTTTATTTGTTTTAAACTTCATATTCCTTTTTAAATTTATTTTTTATTCATTCAACATAGTCTTACATATTGGAGGGAATTGTTGCATATCCATGCATGGATGTATATTGACAAAATAAGTTAAGGCCAATCCTAGTCCAGGATCTCCCACCTTCAACTACTTCTAACTCTCATGTCTCCTCTGCTTTCCCAGATGTCCCCCTCTGGAAAAGTACATTCAAAAACTGCGATATATATATATATATATATATATATATATATATATACACATACATATATATATATATATATTCTACTCCACTGTTAGAGAGAACGATATCATGCATTTGCAGCCAAATGAATGGAGATGTAAAAAATTATGCTGAGTGAAATATCCCAAACTCAGAGATTTAAGGACCAAATGTTTTCTTTCATATGTGGAAGCTAGAGTAAAACCTAAGGTAGGTTGAAAGTTAGCTAAGCTCAAAAAATAAACTCAACATAGGTGAAATTTCACATAAGTAGGGGGAACCATACTATGAACTGGGGCGGGGAGAATGGAGGGAAGCAGGAAGTGGAGGAAGGGCTTAGGGGGGTTTTCAATCAATGCAACTGGGAACCCTTGAATCCCACGAGAAGCCCCACTATACACAGGTGGGCAGAGAAGATCAGAACATTCTCTGAGGCTTTTAACTACTGGCTTGCTGTCATGTTCTCTAAGGTTAATGTCCTTTATCTGTGAAGATCATCTGTAACAGCCAGACCCCCAGGTTCCTTTGCCTCCTTTTTTCCGATGAGCTTGTCCTCTCCCTTCACATGGTCACTTAGCTCTGGGGTCATAACCTAGCCAGTGTCTCTACCAAGGCCTACAGAGCCCTTTGTGTTCTTCAATGTCTTCAACAGATGACTCTGGGTTCCCTCTTCTTCCTTTCTGGCTTACCTCTAGAGCCCTGACTCCAACAATCTTAGGACACACTGGTACTTCCAAGCCATTTAACACTTAACAAACAAACAAAAGAGCAAAAACATTTTATTATGAACATTTTCAAATATGCCCTAAAACAAATATTATGCTATCTACCTACTCCACCATTTCTTCATTATTATAATTTTTTTGCTCATTAACCTTTTTTTTTTTAAGAGACAGGGACAGTGAGACAGGGAGAAAGACAGAATCAATTTTATTTAGCTTTTCATGTGGCTTTTGTTGCTCCAACACTTCGTTGTGCACGTGGTGCTGGGGTTCGAAATCACGTCTTCACACATGCCAGGCAAGCGCTATGACTGCTGATGCTGAGCCACCGCTCCAACTACTTGCTCATTAACCATTTTTTTGTCATCTCATTTGCTTACTTCCTCCTTAACTACTTTAGATTTCATTGGCTATCACTTCCCATTATCATTCCCCTCCATATAACCTCAACTACTCTGCTCTATTTTGCATTGATTAAATATGATTTAATCCATCTTACTCGTCTTGCTTGACCCTTTGACCCCAAGAAGACCCTCAGTAGTTCCCACAGCCTATTATACATGTCTAGCCCACTCACCCTTACAGGCTCTTGATAGCTGTTTTGTACTGTCTCATCTCTCTTCAAACCTCCAGCTCCCATGATGATCTCTATCTATTCTCTCATGTCTGAAACTGCCTTCACTTCTGTTTTTGTGGATAAACTTTGCTTCTCTCTGATGCCGGCTTCTTCACTGTGTGCTGCTGCAGTTCTCCCTTCTATGGTTTGCATTTTGCCATGGTCTCTACCAACACACAGACATACTCTATGTTCTTTCATTTTGAAAACAAACAACAACAAAATGAAACGCCTGTGGATTCCTCTTCAAGATACTGCTCTACTTTGCTGTTCATCTTTATTCCAAAAGTGCTCTAAAAAGTTGTCTAAATTTGCTGTTTCTAATTCTGCTCCTCCCGTTTTGCCTGCACCCTAATCAAGTTTTGTGATGCAACAGTGCTGAAATTGAGCTTGTCAAGGGTACAAAGACCTTTCCATTGCTAAGCTCAATGTTAAGTTTCAATGCTCATCTCATTTGGCACAGCCTTAAATAGGAAATCATTCCCTTGTCCCTGAAGCCGTGGTGTTCAATTGACTTTTAGGTCGTTTTCTCATTGTTCATCTCTCTTAGTGGTTCCTTAGTCCTTTCTTTTGGTGTCATCTCTCTTCATTTTTAAATTTTTAATCACTCCAGGACACAGTGTTGGAGTCTCTTCTCTCCTCTAGTTAGGGTTAACTTGTTGAGGTAGTAATTCAGCTTCATGTCTTTTAATAAACAGCTCCCAGATTTCTGCTTACACCAGCGCTTTCCTCTGAACTCTAACCTCACACATGCAGTTGAATGCATTTATAGTCTTCACTGTGTCCACATATAGCAACTCCATTCTTCCATTTACAGAAGTCAAAAACCATAAATGATCTCTGACTTGTTTCTCTGTCATGCTTTTATCCAATATATCATGCTATGGTTTTGTATGGAATGTTTCTCCAAAGCTTGTGAGTTGAAAGCATGGTCCCCAATGAACAGGAGATGGGGTTTTTAGGTAATGATTGGCTCATGAGGGCTCTGATTTCATCAGTGGATTAATTCATTTGATGGAATGATCCATACATCACTGAGTGGACCGCTGGGAGGTGGGTCCTAGTTGGAGGAAGATCACCAGGGGTATGTGCTAGAAAGGGTTTATCTTCTTCCCAACTTCTCTTTTTCTCTGCTTCCTGGCTGCCATAATCTGGGAAGCTTTCCTCTTCTATGTCTTTCTGTCATGGTATTTCTGACTTGGAGCCAGACAACCATGGACTATATCCTCTGAAACTCTGAGCCAAAATAAATCTTTCTTCCTCTCAGTTCTGCATGTTATATATTTTGGAGACAGTGACAAAAAACTGACTAACACATGCACCAGCAAAACACATTAACCGCATTAATCCATCTGAATGGCCAACTAGCTTATATTATATCAACGCTCCCGTAGAAAACAACTATGTACTGTAGACAAAATGTAAAAGACAGCTGCCTGAAGGCACTAGAGAATGAATAAAATCAGGAATATTTTAAATAGAATTAGTGGCCTCCATCTGCATTTTAGAAAATACTTAAAGTTTTGATAGTTTATTTGCTTGAAGAAACAGAGGTCAGAATTCAGAGCAAACAGCATGTAATACCTATTGTTTTATAACAAATTACCCCAAATTCAGTGTTTACAACAATGTTCTCCTTTTATCTAAGTTTCTATGTGCCAGGAGTTCAGTACTGATTAGCGGGGTCCTTAACCCAGAGTCTGATTGCAGTGAAATCAAGGTGCCAGCTGGCATGTTGATTCTCATTTGAGGTTCAAGGGTCTTGCCAAGATCATTGGCTGTTGGCAGATCTTATTTCTTTGTGGTTGTATGACTCATCTCTCTGTTTTCTTGCCAAATATTGTCCAGGAGTGACCCTCAACTTTCAGAGGATGTCCACAGTCAATTGCCACATGGTCCCCAAATACGGTTCAAAATATGGCTGATGTGTGTGTGTGTGTGTGCGCGCGTGCGCAAGCTTTCATCCAGCAAGTGCGTGTCTCTCTCACTGCTTCCTCAGTGAGCAGCTGGAGAATATTCTCTACATTTAAAGGACATATTTGATGATGTGAGTTCTACACAGGACCATGTCCTCTGCCATACGATGGGACATAATCATGGAAGTAATATCACATTGTTTTCACAGGCTCTGTTCACACTCAGGGTTAGAGGTTTATACATGCATCAGGGACGGAAATCTTAGGGGCCAGCTTAGAATCTGCTTATCACCTAAAGACACTAGAAAATGAAGGGGGTCATAGAGGAAGAAGCCCTGGGATCTGTGTACAAACTCTGCCTAAGTCTCTGGGTGACCCCTGAACTATATGTACATGGACCAAACTTGAATTATTCAGGTAGGGTTAAGAGAAATGGACCAAGTTTCGATTGCTACCCATTGTAGGGCATTATTCTAAAGACTATTTTCTTAGACTGGAATTATCTAATTTTATTGTAAGCCTGTGAAAATTCACTGCACTTTGCAAGGTCCAACTTAGTAGTTACATTCTTAAAGTGTCCAAGTGATTCTAAAAAGTAATTTTCTTCTTTCATTAATTTTACTTCACTCTTTCTTATGTTATAAGTAAGTATTTACATCCCTATACCACCATCTAGGAAATGCTTTGCGGGTTTTTTTACTCTTGTACAACCAGCATAGTCTGAAATTGGTCATTTGAGTTCAGATTTGTTAAATTAAATCATATTACATAATAAAAAACATCATTCAGAATCTACCTCTCATTTTTGTCAAAGCCATACCATTTTTTGTTTGTATCATTATAATTGCCTTCTATTTGTGCAGCTTCTTTGCTTATTTAAAAGTATGTTACAAATATGGCAAAGTGTTCACTTAAGCATGTACTTCACGTCAAGTAATGCCACTCACAAAATTCTACAATTACTCCCTCTCTTATCTTCTTGTTCAGCTTTAAGGTGCACAACATCCCTTCCTGCTATTCTCTGACCTGCTGCTCTTCCTCTGCATGCACCAGTCTGGCTGCACCATCCTCCTGTGGAGCCCAGTACACCCTCAGGAACTTTGCACTCAGTATTCTTCCACCAGGACGCACCACCATTTTTGCTTTCTGTAGGTCTATGTTTAAATATTTCATCAGAGGATTTTTCCTTGACTACCATATTAAGAAGTCCCCAAGCTAATGCTATCTCCACTTCTTGTTGTATTTGTGCCATAGCATCATTTCTCACCAAACGACTTCATACCTATTTTTATATCTATCTGTTTGTTGTTTATGTCCCTCCACAGAATGTACACCCCATGAAGACAGGGTCCAGGGCCATGAGCTGTGCCTTGTTGATAGCAGGTACTCTACAAATGCTTGTTGAACCAAGGATAGAGTAATCATTTTATGGTTCCTTTACAGTTTTTTTCCCAAATTATTATACTGTATGGGTATAGGACTTTGTTATGTACTGTTTTATATTTTCTTTTTTGATTTTTTAAAATGTCAACCCAGGTGTACATTATAAATGAATGGTCTTCTTGATCTGAAACCCAAATGGTGTTAATATTTCATTGGGGGAGGGAGGTTGAAAAAGCATAAAAATAATGGTAAAATTTAACATTTACTGAACAAAGCATCTCATTTAACTCTCCCAACACTCCATGCTGTAGACATTTATTATTATTTCTATTTCACACATGAAAAAGCAGAAAATAAGAAAAATGAATTAAATTATGGAAGGTACTATAGTCAGGAAATAGCAGAGCTAAATTCAAAGTTAGGTAGAGTTTGTTATCTTAATCTTCCTTCATACTCTCTTCCGAAGTGTGGCACCTAACTCTGTAAGCTATAAAATAATACAGTTGCAATTTAAGTAAGATTAAGTGCTTGAGATTAGATTCCACATATGAGAAAAAATGCTGGATAAAAGTTAAAATAGTTAAATATTTACTAGGTATGTGACTTTGGATGGTTTCTTTAACCATACACAGTTTCAGTTTTCTTAGCCTCAAATTAGGTTGCAAAATTAAGAGAATTAGATGCAACAATGCTTGTGCAAAAAGCTCTACAAATTGCATGATATTTTTCAAAATAACTTAATTTGTTTAGTAATCTGTACTAATGGGTATGCCCTGGATATCAGCTCTCTGATTTTACAATAAAATGTTTTAAGAATTCATTTTAAATTCTATGCAAAATAAAGATTCTAGCCTTTACCTGGCATCTTGTGAGAACACCAAGGTGCTCATTAAGAAGCAGAAATCATCAAAATGCCTCAGGAGCTGGATATACTGAAATCATGAATAATAAATGCCAACATTTGACGTGTATTGCCCTCTGCTTTCTTTTCAGGAGGCTGGCTCATTCTCTTTGCCATCATGCTGCGGGTGGCGGCAGCTTGCCCTCCATCTTGTGTGATATGCACCAAAGATGTAACCCTCTGTCACCAGCTAACCTATATAGTAGGTAATGAAACTAATAACTCTGAAAAGCAGTGTTCAGTGTACCTGGAAAATTCATTGCCAGGCTTTTCATTGTGCTGACTGCTCTCTGCTCAGTTTGAAAGAGGTAACCTTTTAAAAAGCAGGCCTTTTATAGTAATTAAAGAGACTAGTAACATTATTTTATTTTCTTGTTCCTGGTGGTCTTAACAAAACGTATTTTAGGACCTTCAGAGATAGCTGAGGCATTTTTATTACAAAACAATACCACCATTTCATGCAGCTACATAATTAAAACAAAAAGGAAAAATAGATCACTGTAATTCTATTTTAGTCCATACTTTGTACAGATTTGAAACTACCACCAGCTGAAAGAAATATAAATGGATCAGAAACCTGAACTGCAATTGTTCAGCATTAGTAAGATTAAGTGATGTATCTGTGAAACAGATTATTATTAAAGTGCATCTCATTTTGAAAGTCTGGTCTTTTTTTATTGGTGCTAAATGAGCTGTAGAAATGCTAACAAGATACACTGCCTGTATTCATTACATATTGCTTGCTTAAGTCAACAATTTAATAAGACACCTTATTAACAAATTTGAGGAGAATGTGATTTACATCCTGATATCCAAGAAGAAATAAACAAGCTATAAGCTCTGCCACTGGTAAAATTTCAGAAATGAGCCTGAGTTAAGAGGGTAGAAGAAGATTTTTTTTTTTCATTTCTAAAATCCCAAGACTATACAATGAAGAAGTTGACATTATAATCATCCTTAATAGGAGATATATTTCAAGTCTAGTTCATACATACACTGTTTCTGATCTGTACTGAAAATGCTTATCTATTAAATTTCCACCTTTTCGAATGGATTTCCTGACTTCACCACAATTATTTTGTGTGTGATCTGATATAGTAATATAAGAAACAAATATTTCTCATCTACATGGTTGCACCTCTATATGCTCCTCATTCACAGCATGCCACATGTGTGAAGCTAGATTTCATAAACACAGAGAAGTAAATTGACTTGTGAGTGGAATTTCTGTCTAGTTCTAGGCAAGAGGTAATTGACAGAAATAACAGCCTTTTCATTCAGAGTTGACAAACCCCCTAAAAGACTGAGGACTCATACAAAACAAAATTTCTCCATCAAAAACCAATGATGAGAGGAACAAAATGCCAAGCTGGCCAGAATTAACAGAATTCAAATAATCAATAACAAATGCTGAAAAACAAAACACTCCCGATATAAGCTTGCTTGTGCTTCAGGAATGGAAGCAATTCTTCTAAAAGAAGTCACTCTGAGAATCCTTTGTCTTTTACATTTTTTTTTTATCTCTTTGTTTCAGCTAGGCAGTCTGAACTACCTAAGGGAATTGTGATTTGCTTCCCCCATGGCTGACTGTTCTAATATCACCTGTAGACCTCCCAGGGACAATGGACTCCTCTATTCTATGACATTGTCATTTGCAGTCAAAACAATTTTAGCATGATAAAGATGTGTTATAATAACTCCTGATTATAATACATCTTTATTGAGTTAAAACGCTTTGATTTCTAATGACAGAGCAGTGATAGCTCTGAGGTGATTATGGTGAAGGGATTTAACAGTTGGAAGCCCTGAGTACCACCTGTCATCACATGATGGACTTCATTGGAGGGAACAGACATAAGACAGGAGGCCAAGATGGCTCAGACTATAATGAGAACCCCACTGACAGATTCTCCGGTTGTCTGGAGAGAATATAGATCCTTACCAAGTTGTCAACTCTTAGCCTGGAGCTAAAAAAGCAAAAACCAATGCTCCTGCTCACTACCCCCACCCACACCTTTATGTGAGAGAGAAAGATGATTGACTTCATTGTATAAATATACATTGCTAGTGGAAAACTGTTTAGGAAGCTCCAGACTCCAGCCTGGCTCTTGGGTGAATCTGATTCCGGCAGCAGAGCTGGAGCAGATCAGTACACAGCAGCAAGAGGGAGGAATTCTGAGAAGCCACCTTCAAAATGCCATCAATGCAGAATCCCAAACAATGAATTAGCTCTGACATAGAAAGGAACAGATGGGTTTAGGTTTCGCAAACAAACATGTCTCAGTAACAGAGAATATAAGAATCCATCATTCTGATAAATAGCCAGCTTCCCGTTAAATTTAGAAATCAAAGAACCATTTTTGTTTTGTTTATTATTCTTACCCAGCTGAGGTGATTGCTCACAGGGTATCAATTCGATTCCCTGTTCAACACTGTACTCCCCGCTCCTCCCATTCGTGTGTCCTGAGTCGAGTCTGCTTTTTTCCCCCACAGCAGCCCCTGTGACCACGAGGGTTCTTATCATCACTGATGGATCCCTCTCCTCTGTGGAGAGGGCAAATATGTCTCTGTTGCTTAATCTTGCCCTGCTCTCCCTGAGCAGGAACAGCATCAGGGATGTTCAGGAAGACGCCCTACATGGCCTCACGAAGCTGCGGACGCTGTTGCTGGAGCACAATCACATTTCCAGTTCCTCCCTGGCGGATCACACCTTCAGCAAGCTCCGCAGCCTGCAGGTGCTGGTGCTGAGCAACAACGCCCTCCGCAGCCTGCGAGGAGCCTGGTTCCGACGCACCTCGGGGTTGACCCGACTCCAGCTGGACGGCAATCTGATCACTAATCTCACAGACAGTTCTTTTGGAGGCACCAATCTCCACAGTCTCAGGCATCTGGATTTATCTAACAATTTTATTTCCTACATTGAGAAAGATGCCTTCCGGCCCCTGCCTCGACTGCAGGAAGTGGACCTTTCCCGAAATAGGTTGGCCCACATGCCGGATGTTTTTACTCCACTGAAGCAGTTAATCCTTTTAAGTTTAGATAAGAACCAGTGGAGCTGTACCTGTGATCTCCACCCTCTGGCCCGCTTTCTAAGAAACTACATTAAGTCTTCTGCTCACACACTCAGGAATGCCAAGGACCTAAACTGCCAGCCATCTCTCGCAGCTGTGGCCTCTGCAAAGAGTGTGCTGAGGCTGTCAGAGACCAACTGTGATTCCAAGCCTCCCAACCACACTATGAATCTTAAGGACAGACGGCTCTTCCTCCCAGGACAGGATGTGGCCCTGCTGACTCTCTTTGGCTTTGCAGGTATGTCAGGGAGAAGTGTGCACTCTTATTTCTTCTCTTGTCTACATTCTTGAAGTACACTAAATGATGCACTTTCAGAAAACCAGGGAAATCTGCTAAGATTGTGGAAGGGAGAGGTTGCCAGGGCGTGTGGGAGGATGCTACATGAGTTGGCACAGGCTGCAAGAATTCCTATTTCAAAAATGCTATCTAATGTAGAGCAAAGCACCATGGAACTCAAGAGCTCCAGGCCCAGGTTAACTTGCATTAAAATCCCAAGAAAGTGAACTTGTGTTCAGTCTTCAGTTTTCTTTTCTTTTTCCACAAGCATAATTTTTTATTATGGTAAAGTACATATAACATAAAATTTCCTGTTAGTGACATTTAGTACAGTCACAATATTGTGCAACTCATTCACTATCTAGTTGGGGAGCATTTTCACCACCCCAAAAGGAAACCCTGTGCCCATCATAGTCAGTCCCATTTTCAAAACCATGGTTGGGAGCAGGTGGAAAGCCTTAGCTACAGGTGCGCTGCACAAATCTGAGGGCTCCTTCCAGCTTTCTCAAGGTGGGTGCCAACCTTCCTGTATATGACACCAACATACATTGATTAAATTTTTTTCTAGTAATCACACTAAAAAGGTAAAAAATAATTCTAATAATGAATTAGATGAAGTTAATTCTAATGATTTATTTAATCTAATATATCCAAACTATTATCATTTTGACATGTAATCATTATAAAAATGATTACTGAGATATTATACTCTTTCTTTTTTTATTAGAAGTATACAGAGATACAATTGAGGGGGAAACATTATCAAACCATCAGTAACCAATGTATATATACTTCATTATCCAGGGGTAATGCCAAAACATGGATGACCACCTTGGGTTTCACCTGTTGCAGTTTCCCCCAGAAGAACTCATGCGTTAAATGGGTATCTCGTGGAGGAATGACATCTGCTTCTGAGATGGTTCCCCCATATTCCCACTCTACAGTCTCCTATGAGTTCTTCATATACCCTCCCCCTCTCCCCCTCCCTACGCTTCCAAGTATCCTAGGGAGCCATCCCCCTAATACGCTGAGAATCATACAATTTGAAGTTATTGTTAGGTGAGCTATCTAACCTACTGCTTCCCCATGTATTCTAGCTTCCACAGATGAAAGAAACCATTCGGCCCTTTAGTCTCTGAGATTGGGATACTTCACTTAGCATAATTCTTTCCATCTCCATCCATTTGGCTGCAAAAGCCATAATATCGTCTTCTCTAATGGCCCAGTAGTATTCCATTGTATATAAATACCAAAGTTTTTGTATCCACTCATCCAGTGAGGGGCATCTGGGTTGGTTCCATAATCTAGTTATATTAAATTGAGCTGCTATAAACATTGATGAAGCCATATCACTATAATATCCTGATTCTAACTCTTTTGGGAAAATACCCAGGAGTGGGATAGCTGGGTCGTAAGGTGGTTCCAGCCTTAATTTTTTGAGGATTCTCCACACTGCTTTCCATAGTGGCTGAATCAGTTTGCAGTCCCACCAGCAGTGTAACAGTGTTCCTCTTCTCCCACAGCCCCTCCAGCATCTGTTGTTGTTCAAATTTTTCATTTTTGCCACTCTGACAGGAGTGAAGTGGTATCTCATTGAAGTTTTTATTTGCATTTCCCTTATAGCTAATGATGTAGAGCATTTTCTCATATATTTATGGGCTTTCTGGACTTCCACTGGAGAGAAGTTCCTTTTGAGATCTTTAGCCCATTTGTTGATTGGATTATTTGTGGGTTTGGAGTTTGGTTTCTTTAGTTCCTTGTATATTCTGGATATTAGCCCTCTGTCCGAGGTGTAGCAGGGAAAGGTTTTCTCCCATTCTGTAGATTCTCTCTTGATGTTCTTGATTAGATCTTTAGCTGTGCCTAACTGAAACAATGTATTCTGAATATGTTCTATAAATCATTAGTTGATAACAGGCTTCAAGTGAATTGATTTAACATCAAATTTTAAACTTCTGATACTTATACTTTTGATCAGGATAGACAAACACCAGCTTCAGGTCTCAACAATAGAACCACTGCCAGCAGTAATCAAACTCACTTGTAAAGGAATCCAAGTCTTTTCAGAAAGACAAATTATTTTTAAAAACCATGTAACTATGTCAGTAATTATATGTGCTAAGAAATAATTTACCATAAATGACAAAAGTGATAGGGCAGCAGACAGTTTTTCCTTTTTGTGCTTCTTAGAATACAAGATCTGGGGGATAATTAATAGACATTACAATAAAAATGCACACAGACACACACAGATAAGCCTGGGATATGGGATAAACACTGTCCTTATTTCCCAAGGAGGAAACTGATTTGTCCAAAATCACACAGCAAGTACAGGCAGACAGAGCTTCAAACACAGATTTCCTTACTCAATCCTATGGAAGTGGTGTTATGCTGATCACCTTTTGGGGATTTATGACTTGATTAGCCAGTGCTTTCATTATCAGAATTTGTAAACAGAATTCCTTCTGTTTATTAAAGAACAAACCACTAACACTTCTAGAGTACCTTCTTTGTGACAGAATTGAGGGCACTAAGAATAGACTGGAAAAGTCTGTTTCTTAGCGCTGAATTCCAGCAGGGGAGAATAGACATTGAACAGGCAAATAAATGAATGGAAATATTATACTGTCATCAATGCTAAGAAACAAATGAAATCAAAGTGGTTGACAGGTAAAGTTTGGCTTGAACGTCTAGGTGGTTGAGGATGACATGTGTCAAGATGTAAAATTGTGAAGTAGAAAAAGAGTAGAGTCCATGTTTTAGTGAATTTTTGCATTGTTGTAATCAAAAGACCTGACAAAAACAATTTTAGAGGAGGAAAAGTTTTCGGAGCTCATGGTTTTAGAGGTCTCAGTCCATCAACAGTTCTGAGCCCAAGATGAGGCAGAACATCATGGTGAAAGGATATGAAGAAGGAATCAGCTCAAGACATGGCAACCAGAAAGCAGAGAAACCTCTCCCACCAGGGACAAAATATAAACCCCAAAGGCATCCCCCACATGACTTATCTCCTCCAGTCACACCTTATTGGCCTACAATTACCACCCAGTTAATCCATTTCAAGTTGGTGAATGCACTGATAGGTTAAAGGCTCTCATAACTCAGTCCTTTCAGCCCTAAACTTTCTTGAATTATCTTACACATAAGTTTTTGGGGGATATCTCATATCTAAACTATAATAGTCTGCATCTGGAAAAATGTGGTCCCTTACAATATTCCTCAGAGGACAAATTATATCTGTAAAGCTCACTACTCCATCTGAGATCAGAAGTTGTTCATTTTATGACGGCAGTTCATAAAGGTGAGTAATCTTGCAAGATGGAAAGAAAAACATCCAAACAAATAAATAAACAGCAAAAGCATCAGGAAACTTGGAGGTACTTATTTAAAGGCTAAATAAAATTCAAATAAGCAGATGGGAGATGGTATTATAAGCATCACTAAGAGTATGCAGAATTTAAGAAATATGTTTTAAGTCTAATGAATTAAAGAGTCTGCAATATAGTGCTTGAATGTGGGAAATAATGAAAAATAAAACTGGGAAGGGAGGCAGTGACCAGATTGTATTGACTCTTAAGTGCCAAGAAGTTTGGTCTTTTTGTTAATGGGAAGCTAATAAGCTGAGGCAGTGGTGAATCTTTAAAGATGATTAAAATATGGCAATAGAATAAAATATCAATTTATCTTTTGGTGGATGAGATCAGGTTATATGAGATGCTTTAAGAGGAGGAGGTTAGGGTATATGGAATTTCACCTTATTTTTATTAACTATGAGACTAATAAGCAGGAAGTGGGGAAACAAATTCATTTCCCATAGTCAGAAAAATAATTTTAGTACAGAAATTATTTTATCTTGAATGAGTTTCAGTTGATGAAAATCTCTCTTTTTCCTACCAAAAAGATTACAGATTTACAGATGCTGGTGTTACTATATATATGTAACTATATATATATATATATATATATATATATATATATATATATATATAAATCCAAATTGGAAAACAGAACAATAGCAATTAGAATAGCCTGTTTGGCCTGATATTTCTCCAATGGACTTCCCACTCACTCTGGTGCCCTTTAAGCCATTAACCTTTATATTTGTGGGTTTCACATTTGGTGATTTATATGTCTCTTCCTATGATGTTATCTTTTAATGGTCTCTCTATTTGTCATAGGAGCTGTTGGTTTCACTTGCCTAGGTTTAGTTGTATTTAACTGGAAACTCCAACAAGGCAAAGCAAATGAACACACATCAGAAAACCTTTGTTGCAGAACCTTCGATGAATCCCTGTGTGCTCATGAGGCAAGAAATTACCACGCTAAGGGATACTGTAACTGCCACTTAACTCAGGAAAACGAGATAAAGGTCATGTCCATTGTGGGGTCCAGAAAGGAAATGCCACTTTTACAGGAAAACAGCCATCAAGCAACTTTGGCCTCTGAGTCCACAGCCCTTGACAGATCATTTAGAAACTTGAAAGTGAAGGACCATGGGGCAGACAGCACTTTCTTTTGCATGGAAAGCAGATTGCTGCAGACAGGATGTTCAGATCCTCCTGGGAAGGCAGCAGCTTTTAATGATGCAGGCTTAGTTACAAGATATTGTCCAAAGAGAGTTGAAAAGCTGAGGAATCCTGAGCCTGGAGAAGTCCAATGTCAAACCCTGACACAGCATGTAACAAGAACAATAGGTGAGTTTGTCTTGTTTTAAGAAAATCCCACTCTTTCATTCCTTCTGAAAGACAGAACCTCTTAATTTCCTCAATAGGGAAATGTTATAAAAATAACACTGTGGTACCAGTCTATTCCTCTTCTAAAGATCTAAAGATACTGGGCACGTGTGTGTTTGTGTGTGTTTTGGGGTGAGATTGTAGACAGTGCAACTCCACCCTTAGGAGCTGAGAGAGCATCTCCTGTCTACTGGAAGTGAATTTTGAGACACAACACTTAACAATGTTTACATAAAAGAAAAAAAAGGGGGAAATATAGAGTAGAAAAGAAAGAAGTCTTTTTAATATCAATTGTGCTATTAAGATTTATGGGAGAGTGAGCATTAGTTTTAATCCAACTTTCTTTGAGCTGTAATGTCATTTCTGCAGTAAGCAACCTTCCCAGAACATGACACATTAGAAGAATGGGCCTTCTAATGCTAGTGATTCATTTTATGAATGATGTCAAGAAACATACTTTGCTTGCTGAGCTGTCAAGGATGATAACTTCCTAGTTCAGGGAAAGTCAGGACTTAATTCATTGTCCCATGTTGGGAGCCAAGTGAATCTGGCCATGACATCTACCCACTGTACATGGGTAATGTCAATATTTAGGTGGTGGTAATGAATTATACGTCTTCCTTTTTCTTCCTGAATAGTAAGGCAATGTTTTGGGGCTCTGTAGTGAAAATTTTGACAGCAGTTTTATAAAGAGGTTCCTGTAACTTATTTGAATTGGTTTACAACAGAGGAGTTTTCTCTCAGAATATGAATGACAGAGGTGCAGTATGAACAAATTCTTACTATGGGGATCTGGCCCTAAGGATGGATTTGGGAATTACTGGATAATTATTATTCCCATGAAATAATACACATGAGACTGTGTATTATTTCATGTGTGGAATAAGGAAGTATGTGAGTTTATCTAACTCTATTCCTCATGCTCTAGTTCTTGCCAGTTCTGGGGACTGATGATTTGACTCAAGAGAGAGATGGCCAAGGAAGGAAACATCTGCCACAGAAACTAGTGAAGACTGGTTTTGTTTTATAAAGAAATAAGTACTTAGCATTTCAGTAGAATTGTACCTTAGGCAGATGTTCCATTTTAGCTTTTAGCTTTAAATTGCCTTAAACTTCTCTGTGGAAAACTTCTACACTAAAGAAAATGTGGCTTCTTAATCATTTAGAAACACAGCCTTTATATTACACAGAGAACATTGGTTTTCCAGGTTCCTACAACCCTGAAATTCTGCTTCATGCCAGGCATTGCACTGGAGCTACAAAGGCCAGATAGCCAAGGAGAAAACATCCAACACCATATTTGCTCCAGAATAAAAGTCAGTGAGGAGACAGTGATACCATGTTTATGCCTTGTAACCTGGAAATGTAGAATCATAGACTTTCACAGGTAGGGGGAACTTTAGAAATGATCTAGTCTATGTGTTCTTATTATTTATCTTTGATTTCCAGAACTATCTGAGAGTGTGATATAGGCATTAATGCATTTCTCAGTATAATTTGTATACTCACATAATGATCCCACCTACACCAACCTTCTAATACTCAGGGAGTAGGTAGTTTCTCTAGGGCCAGCCACACAGTTGATGGCAGATCTTAGATTACAATTAGATGCTTGTTTGTGCTCAGAGAATGTGTTAGTCAGCTTTCATCACTGTGACCAAAGTACCTGACCAGAACAACTTAGAAGAGGAAAAGTTTATTTGGGTTCACAGTCTCAGAGGTCTCAGTCTGTGGTGGGCCAACTCCATTGCTCCAATGTGAGGCAGAGCTTCATGGATGAAGGGTGCAGCAAAGGAAAAAGCTGCTCAGTTCAGTGTGGCCAGAAAGCAGAGAGAGAGGTAAAGAGACCCTAGGGAAGATGAGCTTTCCCAGGGCACACACCCATGGACCCACCTACTTGAGCCATGCCCCAGCTGCCTACAGATACCACACAGTATAGTAGTTCTTTCAAATTATTCACTCATTGATGGGATTAATCTGCTGATTAGGTTATGGCTCTCATATTCTAATCATTGTATCTCTGGGCATTTCTGAATTAACAGGGATTTTGAGGGGATATCTCATTTCTGAATGATAACAATTCACCTCTTCTTTTTTCTCACCAAATAAGAATACTTTATTCTTCCTTTAAATAAAACAATCTCACAAAACAGGAGAAAGCACACTGATAAGATATGATTTAAAACTCAATATTCATTATGGTTAAGAGGAGAGAATTTATTGTCAGACATGGGCTCAAGTCCTTATCAGTTAGCTGATGTTTGACTAGGGGTTAACATCAACCTCTCCAATCTTTTTTCTTCATCTATAAATGTTATAAGGTAATAGACATTTTCCAATGGATCATGACTCTTGTGAATAACAAATGGGATAATGAATACATAATACTTAGCACATTGCCTAGTTCTTAGTATGTACTCAATCATAGTAACATGTCATTAATAGTATCTAATATATGTCACTAAAATTATATTTACTTGTACCACTAGAAGTCCTAGGCAGAGACTAGGGTAACGTAAACCAGATCATATTCCAAAATTCCTATTTATTTAACAAATATTTAATGAATGTCATATTAAGCTACTGAGCCAACAAGTATTTCTCTTTTGTTATCTAGGTTATTTTCTGTTTGATCTCTGAATATTACTCAAGGTTGTACCCATGTTTTTCCTAACATTTGAGCTCTAAATGAGAAATGTATGCAGAAAAAAAATCACTATGCTGTTTGAAAAGGATTCAGCAATTATTTGTCTTTAAAGAAAATCTAAACTACAACTAATGATGCGCAACCATGAATAACATTTATATTTCTAATTCTACAACTTCCAAGCCAGCATCACAGCTGACAGAAATGTGGCCATAGAGAATGTCATTGTAAAAATACCAAACTGCCAAATGTCCGTTGTGGATTTGGCTAAAAATTAGGAAATATCCAAGAACTTCCATAATTAGAGGAGTCATTTTTCATCTGTTTATTTAGGGTATTAAAATTCTGCCCAGTGCTAAATTCCTGCATTTATTGTTCAGCAGATATCAGTGGTGACACATTCAGAAGAAGATACTCAACATCCGCTTCAGCCTTGGCAAGAGAGAGTCTTGAAAAGCATTTAACAAATGAGTCATGGCAGCCTCCAATAGAAAAAGAAGACAGTGGCTTACAACCTCACAGGCAGAGACATTTTATTACAAGTTCATCATCCAAGCCCACTGTGCCTGAGGAGCAGTATGTACAAAAGATCTTACCCCAACATAGATCAAAATATGATGAACCACGTGGACTGCTGAAATGGAACAAGCCTAGGTATTTGCAGATGAACAACTCCCTTATCTGCAAATATGTGTCCTGTGATCAATTTCAAGATTATAAGAAAGAAAAGAAGTCAAATAGTACCAAACATTCAAAGTCTGAGAAAGAACAAATCGAAATTAACAGTGCAATAGAAAAATTCCTCTTGAATGAGGACAACAAAGATTTATCAAGGTTATCAACAAAATTCAAGAAAGCATACTCCCCCAAAAGGGTTAGCCATCATGATTGTGACTTAGTAGGAAAAAAACGGTTGGTGAAATCAGCCAAAATATCAACCCACTGGAAACAGCAGGAAAGTCAAAGTAACCAGCTGACAACCTTGGATCTCAAAAAATCCAGCAACCCTGGAGTGAAAAGCAATGGAGGAAGATGGTTTACTGAGTCACAGATTATGAAAAATAAGAGAATCAACCAATCTGATCTCAAAGGGAAAGTTAAAGGACGAAACTTAAGGATACAATTAAATTTACATCCTTTTAGAAAAGTCAGGGTCCATCCAGAAAAATCCTCCCCAGAACTCCTTGGGAAGTGGAAACAAGCAGCATTACTTCCTAAGTTATTACCCAAAACTTCTGCGAAAAAAGTTAAGATAAATCCTGTATCTTCTGCAGATTTCCTTCAACAGTCAGGGAGTAACAACTGTGTTGACCTCACTTCAAAAAGGCTAACTCTTGAACATGCTCCAAAGCAGACCCCATATTACAAAAGAAATACTAAAAACACCCGTCTTAGTGTTAACTTGTCTACAGGCAACCAGAGCTCTGTAAATGGCAACTATTACTCAACTGGTCAAGTTCCTAATGGAAACTTATCCACTGTACCTCTGCTTACACTGGGAGATACCCAGCACGGGCTGTCATTGTCTCAGTTCTCAACTGAGCAAATGGAAGGCGTGACTCAGTTCCAAATGGAAGTTCCTAGTCATTCACCAGATACTTCAGAAAATGTGGGAAATAATGAGTTACCATTTCGACATCCCAGGAAAGTTACTGACCAAGGAGCAAGAGAGCCTGCTGAGCACTTGGAGCAGAATGAATCAAAGACCAGTGAGCTAAACAAGCTTTCTTTGTCCCCAAGGAACCAAGTACAATTTCTAGGTGTTTATGAGATTGATATTTATAACAGGGAATGCACTTTAGAGCAAAACCAAGCTTTACAACATGAGGAGCAAAACTCAAGTCATGAACAACGTGAAAATGAAGAAAAAATGTTAATGGCAAAATCCAAAATGTCACATCAAACTGTGGGAAACTGTATTATGGATAAGAAAGGAAACGAGATAGGAAAAAGCCTTCTGAACACAGAAACTTCTGATTCGTCTCTCATTCCCTGGACACCATCCAAGAGCAACCTACCATTTATGATGACACATTCTACTCCACACCAAAATAGAACAGAGCGTCCCAGTACTTCTTTGAGTAGTCAAGCCATTTGGCATCTAACCAATAGTAGCAAAAAAGGAACCGACGGCACAAATGTATTGCCCAGAGATCACAGCACTCAAGCACTTGAAATAAAAATAGTAGAACAAGAGGGGGAAAGGATACTTGCTGAAAGCAAGACAAACTCTAGCCTGTTAACCTGGACCACACAGATGACCTCAAAGGGCATCACAAACAGAAAGCAGCAAACTTGGGAAAATGAGAACAGCGAGGAACATGTAGCACACGATTCAAGCTCTGTCGAGGAGACCATTACAGTTAAAGATCTGAGTATCACGAGTTCCCATGAAACTAAAGATAGAATACCCCACAGTGAAGCAGATCTTCAAATTAACAGTCCTATGCATGATTTGAGAGAAATTCAAAATATTCAGCCAGATAAAGATAGCAGTGCACACAGAGAAGGTGAAACGGCAGTGGAGACACACGCAGTGCCTCCTCTCTCAACGGAGTTAAAAGACATTCGTTTTGAGGCTGAAAATGAGGTGCCTCTGATTCCTAGCAGAATAAATGAAGCTGAAAACTCTGTTCCAAAACCTGTACCGCATCCACCATCTGCAGAGTATGCTAATACATCACCTTTAGAAGCAGAGCACAGTGAACAAAATAATTGAAATAATAATCACTTTCTAGTTTAGCTCTCTTCAAAAGGATACACAAACACACTCCAGTCTTTGTATGCATTTAAAAAATGCATTATTTTGGAGAACAAAATCTCAGTAATTCTTAGTTTTCAGTGGATGTTCACAATTGAAAATAATTTAAAAAATCAAAGATGGAGCCACATAATATGTTTGATATAATTAATCGATCATGCTTTTTTAAGGAATGGGAAAACGGGAAAGAAAAGTTTTACCTAGTCCTGGAAAAAAAAACAAAACATTGGGGAAAAAAAGCCTCAAACAAATGAAAGATTAAATATAAAAAAAATTTTAGTAGATTTATGCTTAGTGTTTATTTTATGGATATTGTTATACATGTCTCAATTAGTGGCACTACTATATTGCTTTCCTCAGAGATGGCTACGTATTCATATTTGAGCCTGATTTGTTTTCCTAATTATGACATGAAAATAAAATTTCAGCTTTTTTTCTTAACTGTAGTCTAGCTGATATGCATGTTGGCATATTTTATGTGTTTGTAACTGTCTGTTGATAGTTACTATAGCTCTTAAGTAGAACTCTTTAAAACCTATTATTTTTTCTAAGAGAAAAAAATTAAGGATTTCCAGGGATAGTAGGATGTTTCTGTAAAATCTGCAAATTTCTATAAATCCACTAGGTGGAGATCTCAGCTTCAAACATTTCAGAACAAATAGAGCTTCAAATTCAACACAATGGATTTTGAACAAAAGAAACTTTAATGAGCTTTATTGCCAACTGGTATTAATTTAAGATTTTAAAAACTAAATAATCCATTGTCATTTAGCTTTCAAGGTTTTATCTCCTGAGTTTACCATGCCACGACTGTATGGTGTGAGTAGGCTACCTTATGCACAGGCGTTAAAGATGTACGTAAATATCAGATTTAAAGTAATAGCAGAATAAGCATCTTTCATTTAAAGCCACATTTACTTGAAAATATAAGTATTCACATTTTATTGATGCCCCAGTAAAATGTTTAAAGCATACTTTCATGGTATAGAATGTAGCAGTATTATAATGTTTCACATTTCCCAGGGAAGAAAAAGATTAAAAGTGAAACAAACTCTATCTCTGTGTCTGTACAGGTCTCTGTGGTGTTATAAAACTTAAAGGATTACTAGAACAATATAAATACTGCTTGCATGCCCTACCTATCTTCTTTCCCCTTCCTTTCAGAATTACCAGCAAATGACTGAACTTGGTCATTGAGTCTTTTGCCTTCTTTCTCTTTTCTCACCAAGATTCAGAACTCTCCTGCTTTTAACTTCAAATCCTGCTCCTGTCTTTTTATTCAGCTCCTTTGCCTGAGCTTAGCTTTGTGCCATCTGTCTCCCTCCCCTGATCCTATTTCATTCTCTTAGGCACCTTTTAGGTGAGAAGAGCATCTGTGCCAGCTACCTGCATGATAAGCTTATTTTAATCCATAGCTCCCTTAGCTTTGTAGAACAGGTTACTTTTTCCTCTGTTGCTATCTTTCCTTTTCCTATTTTTTAAAAGCACTGTTGCTTTATTGTAGAGTCCTTAGCTTTGTTCCCTCTCCTCGCTGCCAACAATATCCCTGATATCTAAGGGCCTGATGCCTACACTTGGTTACTAGCTGACTCTCAGAAGGCACCAATGATAGTGCTCCTGGACATTTTCCTCTTTGCCATTTCTGAAATCTAGTCTTTCACCTCCTTATGATGCTGCCTTTGAAATGGTTTTTAGGGTCATGCTTTGGTCACAAATCCATGGTTGGCATTGTGGTCCCTAAGTTATAATCAGCTGAATAACACAGTACACCTTTGACTGACCTGACTTCAGTATCTTTTACTTGAGTTTCAACCCATTTATTCTTAAACTTTATTGGGCACATATGACTAGGGTGCTTGTTAAAATGCAGTATCAGGCTTCATACCAGAGATTTGCATTCATTTGATTTAGGATAGGACTCCAGAATCTTCATTTTAACAAACATTCCTCAGTCATCTGGTGCATGTATTTCCTTGCCCACATGTTGAAGAAAAAAATGTTTAGCTATTCCAATGAACATCAGAGGATACTTCAATGCTTGTTTCTTTATAGAAACTACACACATTTTTTGAGTAAATGAATAAATTCTCCATACCCAAATAAATACATTTTAAAAAATACTTGTATATTTTCACTACTTTAGAGACAAAAATAAAGTTATCTATCACTTTGTGTTCAAATTCTTATTTTGGTTTCCAAGGCTTTCCATAATTTGATGCTATCAGGGGTCTTTCCTACCTCAGTTGTTTCCCAACAACCTCATCTTCAATGACTGCTGTCTTCACTGTCCTCTGTTTGAGTCTTGACTAAGAAGATACACACAGAAGAAAATAATGGGATTCAAATTCAAAGAATGAGGGAAGGATAGATATGAAAGAATGATTAGTAAAGTTGACAGAGTAGAAAATAATGAACAGAATAGCATGGTGTTAGTGTCTTAGATCCAAAACAGAACTTGATTCAGAGGATGTCTGTCACAGAGATTTAACCCTTCAGTTACTACAATGTTCCACAACTAGTAGGTCTGTTTTCTCTTTTCTCCCCATGAATTTGTACATGTCCTCCTTGCTTGAGTTGGGTCATTCTCTCACTAACCCATCATTCCACCAACTCCTGTGCATGGCTTATGATCTTAGCTTAAGCATCACTTCTTATGGGAAAACTTCCCTAATCTATGTTATCTCTCTGTATCCCCACTTGCTGGTATTCTTTTAGTATGGATTCTTATAAAGTCTTGTTTTCTTAATCTTGGCTTGTAACTACAGAAGCATTAATATGTGTATTCAAATAATCTCCATATGACCACCAGGCCTTAAAGTCCATGGAGAGCACATCTCCATCGAACCCTCAATCCCTATCCGTGGACACTATAAAGTAGGAACTCAATAAAAATAGCTTTCCCTTTTTCCTCATCACTCAACCTACTGACTGACATGATAAAGACCTTGCTAGGCGCCCTAATAATGACAGAAACAGCTCAACTTCATAATGGGGGGAGGATAGCAAGGCCAAGCTAGGACTGAACTGACCAAGAAACCCAGATGTTGCCAGAAAGTTGGAGACTAGCTTTCCTAATGTGTTTTCTCTCCATCTTTCTCCCTGAACCTCATTGCTATAGCCCAGACTCTACTGAAGAACTGTACTGCTTAACAGCATAATGTTCTCACTAAGCAATTGACTTGGGTCTCTTGTGTACATGTGCACATGCATATATTTCTCTTTCAAAATACCCTCCTTTGGCCCTGTTATGGTTTCTTTTTCTCAATTACCAATGTTTTACTGGAGACATACATTCTACACCAAATATGCTTTTAGAACCTGTCAATGACTCACTTTTATCTCCATTGAAAACTCCCACATGTCCCTTGTCTATGATCATGGAGTCAGTTCATAAAAGCAAAAAGGTTTCCCTTGGAGGCTATTTTATATTAAACTTTGGCACAGTTCACTTCCCACAGAGAGAAGGGAAGTCTAGGTTGGGTGCTTGACACATTTATCCTCAGAAAATATGTCTGAAGTTCATATCGGAAGACAAAGAAAGGTTTTTCCCTAATTATTTTAAATCATGTTATTTTCAAGATAAAATTTTCTGGATCTCAAAATCCAGAAATGGATATGCAGGCATTGATAAGCAAGAGTGGTATTTGTTCATTTACTTGACAAATAATTTTGAACATCTACTAGGTTTGGTTGCAAGTGCTGAGTTATAGCAATGAATAAAACAAAACAAGCAGGGGGCTGGAGCGGTGGCTCAGTGGTTTTGGTGCTTGCCTGGCAAGCATGAGGACCCGGGTTCAAACCCCAGTACCATGTACACAACTGAGTGTTGGAGCAACTAAGGCCATGTGAAAAAACTAAATAAAGTTGTTTCTCTCTTTCTCTGTCTCTCTCACTGTCCCTCTCTCTTTAAAAAAAAAAAACAAGCAAAACAATCTCTGCTTCTGTGAAGCTAAAGTCTGTTAGTGAGAAGATTTTTAACATTTAGTATGTCAGAGTGAATGGTCAGAAGTTTATCTGAAATAATTAGTCCACATCCTGCAAGAATCTTTATTTTCTTCATAAGAGTTTTTGTGCTCTCAAATTGGATTGGGTAATGACTTGGTTTGTACCTTTAGAAAAAGGGGATTTTGCATTTAGAAAAAGGTGAAACTTGCTTTCTCTTTCCAAATGTCTATACTAGCACATATTCTATTTTTCTTTTGTTGAGATGCTTTCAGAAATAATAACAACCACATTTTATCTGCTCTCTTGTTGAAAAGAGATGAAGTGTCTAGGACAGACCAGAAATGAGGTTGTATAAGAAAAGAACAACAATTACTAGAATGGTTTAGCCTGGCAAATAAGAGCTATCAAACTTTCATGCTTGAGGATTTCCAGGGTGAAGAACACAAACTAACACCCTCCACTTGAAGAAGAATTGATGGGCTGATGTTAATATGTGAGGATTTCAAAAAACAAGAAAATATGTGGGCAGATAAATTCTTGGACACTAGACTGAACGGCAGGAGAGAAGCTGCAGAACACTTCTGTTAATTTCTGTGAACAGTAGACATCATCTGATCTGGCACACAATTAAGAACAATCACTTCATGGAGACAGATGGTCTGGTGTTTCATACTGGCTATTCTTCCTCCACTGTCTTATCTAAGACAACATTGAAAGTGTTCCTTTTACTGTTTACATATCCTACTTTACATTTTACTTATTCTTTCCATAACATTGATCTCTTAATTTGAATTCTAAGTATATGTTATTAACCACATTATCACACAGTCACTTAGAGAGCAGAGGACTAGGACTCAGGTCTTCTGACTCCTGCTTGAGCTGGTGCTGCTAAAGACCACTTTCCCTTGAGTCTCTGCCTGAAGACCTAATTCATGTCAAAATGCAGCCCAAATCCATCTTGTACCAAATTTCTTTCTTCAGAAAATGACTAAGTGTGGTGGCTCAAGCATAGTTAATAAAACTGTAGCTGAGATAAGACTGTGAGTCATCTGTCATACCCTGGTTTCTCTTTTACTAATCAGTTGTGAGAAACATTTCAAAATCAAAGAGCAGCAGCAAGAAAATATGAGATACTCAGACTTCTTGAGGCAATTAGAGACTAAAGAGCAGAAGGCAAATCAGTCTTCTGCCTTGACAATCTTAAAATACACATTGGAAGTAGACTTTGTAGTTACACTATTTGTGACAGATTTTGACCATAACACATTTTCTAAGAAGACATAAAAATTACTCACTTCAGGACATGCATTCCATCCTCTCATCAGCAGAGATGATATGGGTTTAGGAATAGAATATCCAATGGGAGGTCTGATGTGGTGGTAAGCCATGTCTGCTGCTGCAGCTGCTGCAAAACAAACGGTCATGTCAGTTTTGAAATTCACATATTTATCTCAAGAAACATACATACAGACACACACACATACACAAAGTCATCAAAAATCAATCTGTACAGCTTCAGTAGAACTTCAAAGAGACCTCTAGGCTGGTTTTCTTTTTTCTGTACTTCAAACAAAATAACGGATACTTTCATATTCTGTAATTGTTCATCCATTTGGTTATTGATTCAATGAATAGTGAGAAGTGGGAATTTATAATGGAGAAAAGGACCATACAAGGAGCAAATCATTTAGAGTGTCTCAGGTATTGCGCATGTATCATTGCTTCCAATGTTATAGGAAGCAAAGTTTGAAAGGTGGATTGGATAAGACTTACAATGTCATAGCTCCAAGGCTAAAGAGCTTATATTATGCCTACCAAGACAAGGATACTGCTGAGCTTTGCACTTTTGAAGGTAACTGTATTAATCTGGAAAAACAGATGTTAAACACAAATTTTATTCTATAAAGATTCTGAAAGTTTAGTTTTTAATATTTATAAACTAGTTATTGTTTGTTAAACCACTAGACACATCAAATCTATCATTTCAGCAAATAAAACTCATTGATTAAATTCTACAATATTGCCTACTTGCATGGATTTCCAAATATTGCCCAAGTCATTCTGCATTGCTATGGTATAGTGCTTGGGATGTCACTGTAGATTCCTGATTGCTCAATATTTTTCTGTTCTGCAAGCAGTAAATTCTGTGCTTCCTTAGAAATCAAGCTTGTAATTATTTTTATTAAGTAAGTTTAATATCAGGCATCATGGTAGATAGCTACATTAACTTCTTGAATCCTCTTAACAATCATCCAAGTAGGTAGATATTATTGTGTATATATGTGACAGTTTTTAATATAAACATTTTAAGTATCACTAAGATATGGTATAGCCTTTTGTTCCAAAGTTTATGCTTTCTTGACCACATGATCTCTATTCCTCAGAAAAAGTGACCTTCATTAGTGGGAGAATGAAGTTCCAGGTGATTGCTACTTCCTGTCTTCCAACTTGCATTTTAAGCATATTTGTGTACCTTAATGGCTTTTGAGATAAACCCATAACCACTACCTTTCCCCTACTAAAATTTACTACCATTCATTTCTGTTTATCCATCTACACCCAGTAGATCTAGTGAAATTTCATGCAGCATAACTTAAAATTCATATTGCTTTATGGATTATTCTGAATTACTACCTAATTTTGCCAATTGTGAAATTTGCACTTGTTCTTTGTAAAATTTGAGGAAATTAAGAGAATAAGGAAGAAAAAATATATCATTCAGGGGCAACCATTATTAAAATATTTTGAGAATTTCTTACATATTCTTTGTATTATGGAGCTTATGTTGATATACAAGTATATAATTTCTTTTGACTAAATTAAAGTATTAGGTTAAGCAATTAAGCATTTCTCATGTTATTAAAACTCTATGTTAACATATTTTAATGACTCTGCATTTAGTGTGATTTACTTAATCACTTCCCAATTTTAGGTTGTTCCAAATACTTCAAAGAATATCTCTTTCTATTTTTTCCTTTTTTCATAAATCATGTATTTATAATATATAGAGGAGTGAGAATAATAAATAGCAAAGGGCATAACTACTTTAAAGACTTTGATACATGCTGATAAACTATTTTCCAAGCAGTTGCATTAATTTACACTCCCAATAGCAAGTGTGCGTGAGGATTATCATTATATCTGCACTAGGAAAAGACTTTACTAGTTTGAGAGGCAAATATACCCTTTTGTTTTTGTTTAGATTGTGTTGTTATGTATCAAATATATCACTACTTATCAAATGTATCAAATGTATCAAAGGCAAATATACCCTTTTGTTTTTGTTTAGATTGTGTTGTTATGTATCAAATATATCATTACTTATCAAATGTATCTTTTGTCACAAAAATCAGTCATGTTTGATTCCTTTCATTAGTTACTCTGGATAATTTTTAATTCTTTCTAGAATTAGTGAAACAATAAGCAAACAAGTAAACTATTGCTAAATTGTCAGATTTTCTAACTAAATTCTACTTTGTTACCTTATGACTATTTGAATAATTCTGAGCTGGTACCACTGTGAACACATGAACCTGTTTAGTGAATACATTTAGATTAATTAGAGGTCTCCTAATGTGTGCAGAGGGACCATACATGAAATGAGCTAAACTCAGATGCAGATCCCAGTCATTGCCCATTTGAGACTCTTAGGTTCAGATATCAAGTATATAGAATTATTTATTTTCTTCTTGGCATTGTGTTTGGAGAATTAGTTTAAGATGAATAATATTTAATTCTTCATTATTCAAAATAGATTCTGCAAATCCTTGGCCTCTCCTTCTACAGTTTGATTTATGCACCCTTGGCAATGATATATTCATTATCACCTCACCAGAAAGTGGGCAATGCCACATGAGAGGTCATGGAATTGAAACTTTCCACCTTCAGGTTGTTTTGTCCATCTTGTCTATGTGGCCATACTGTACGAACAGCTGGGACATTTTCTGGTACTGTAGTAGAGATTCAGGAATGAGACTGTTGGCCCATTGATCAAATTTTTACCTTGATTGTTAACAAAAAATATGTAAATGTTGCTTTTTACTTTTATAAAGAAAACTTTGCCATTAAAACATAATATGACTAAATTTTAAAATAACAGCTACTATTCATTGAACAATTATTATTCTTTCAATTCTATCCTGAATGATTCTAAATAGTTTATTAATACCTGAAACTAGCTTCTAGAGTGGAGCTGTCTCACAGAACGAAGCAACAGTGAAAATATTCTGCACTGTTCAATAAGCTAGCGTAAGACTCCTGAGCATTTAAAATGTGGATTGTGTGACTAATAAACTGAAGTTTTAATTTGTTTAATTTAAACTCATATAAATTTAAATTTCAGTACTCATGGTTGGTGGCTTCCACATTGAACAACAGCACAATTCTAGATAATAGCTTTCTCCCACTTCCATTGTCCTGAATGAGGAGATCTGAGTTATTTTGTGTCAGCCTCAAGGCTCTACATAACCATGGAATAAATTTGTGGATTCAAATTCTTCATTATTTTTCAATACTTTATTAAGAAAAAAATGAGTGCAGATAATCAGTGTTGCCTTTCAAACAAGATAAAAACAGTGAGCTACAGAACAGGCAACCAAAGCAATATGTGACAACCTTCATCCATTTACTCATATGTCAAAATGTATTAAATAGTCCATGTAAGCAATAATAGGCTAATAAAAAAAATCTTGTGCTAGTCTTTTTGGTAAAATTTGGCAAATGCATAGATAATTAATAAATGGATGGATTTTTCATGGCTTCTTATGGTTCAGTTGTAGACTCCAAAATGTGATTTGTTTTGCCTGCAGTGTTCTTTCCTATACTCCTGTCCCATAACATCTGTTATTTTCTAGGTATAGCTTAAATCCACTTTCTCTGGGTATGCTTCCTATGTGTTTTTGTAGAACCCTGTACTATAATGGCATCCACTGTATTCTACTGAATTGCCTGTCTACTTTCTTGCCTCTGTACACAGATAATAAAGTCCTTGAGACCAGGGACTATATCTTTTCACAGGTTTTGTATCTCCTGTGCCTAGCAAAGTAAATGGCAATTAATAGGTATTCAAAGGGATGCACTGAATGAATGAGTAAATGTGATAGTTCAAAATCTCACCTAATTGGAAAATAATATGATCCTAATAGATCTCAGTAAACATTTAGTGAACAAATGAATGAAAATGATAGATTAATGCCAACAAATAACTTACTTATTATTATGTTCTAAGAACAGCACAATGCCTAGTTGTCAAGAAACATTGAGAATGAACATTGTTTACTTTAATTTTAAATTACAACATAATCAGGTAAATTAATGAGATACAGTGACAAATTCAGTTAATAATATTGTCTCTTGTTTGGAACATTTGTTGAGTAGCTTCATAAATGGAAGCATTATTACATATTAAGAAAAGCCCTAAGTAGAGAAATCTGGAGGCCTAATTTCCTGTCTGGCTTTACTCTAAACTCTCTGGGAGATCCTAATTAAGTCATTTTGCGTTTGTGTGTAATAATTTCACTACATGTAAGTCAGAGCAGTGAGTACAAAGTATAATGGTGCATTGGACCAAGGAGCCATGCATCAAATCCTTGACTACACCTCTTAATAGCATGTGATATTGAGCATATGTTTTATCCTATCAGGACCTAAATCGTAGGTTGCTATTAGGGCTAACTGATAAAATATTCAGATAGCACTGAGCACATTGTTGGTACTCAACAATGGTTTGCAGTGTTATTATGGTTGTTATTGTCATCTGCAAATCTCAGGGTTAAATTGTTAGCTTTTAGTCTGCAGTAGAGAACCTGATATCAAAAACATCATTGTGTGTTCTCTGCTCTTTAGAACACCAGAAATCTTTGGTGCTTACATTCTTTGGGTATGAATATCAAATAAAACTTTACATTGAGCTTCTGTAAATTTAAAGGCTACAACCTACCTCATCTAGCATCAGGCTCAGATCACAATGCAACATGGCCTTTGTGGAGGAGATGACTACACTTCTCCACAATCAACTATCTATTGCCTGCTTATGAATGAATTGGTATCAGATTCTGAATATCTAAAGAAAACTCACTGTTTTCTACTTTATAAAATTACATGTAGAAATTCACATTAAAAAGAGAAAAAGGAAAGCAATAAAGTAAAAATATTTTGTTAGTAAGTATTGACCACAATAAAATTGTAGAATTGTTTTTCAATTTTGATTGTTTGTATGTGTTCCAAAAATACAATAGATTCTATTCTATTGTTTTTAATGAGTCAGGCTGTGGTGAGACAAAGCAAATGTGTTCTACCATCCCAGCAAGAGCTAAGACACATTCTTTGTTAAACTGACACTTTTCAATGATGTATCACCAGAGTGTGTAGCATCTGAGAGAGACCATGAGATTGCAATCTTGAGATTTGTACTAAGAATGGCTTAATTTTTTAAACCACATCCCATCCTCATTATATACTGTCGGAAGAATAGATTAATTTGCACCATTGTCTGTTCTTATTGCAATCTTTGTCAGTGTAATGAAGTATCAGAATGTTAATATCAGCTATATTCATAGAAATATCACCATCTATTGGACCGACTCAATCTTCCCAGCAATCTGTGCAGTAACTAGCTGGCTCTCCTCTGTTCAGTGATAAACCAAAAAGAATTAGCACAACAAACATGGGATTTAGCTCACTCCGATTTTCCTACCACTTGTCCATACTATCATTATGCTTATACACTCTCTGATTATTATATTCAGAATGTTTGAGAATCTTTGTCACACATGAAAAAGAACATAAGCAACTAATATTTAAAGAAAGGTAGAAAACTGAAATAGCTACAAATATGAGAACTGTGGAATAACGATATCTCTAAATGTATTATAATTCATACTTCTAAAAAGTTTATACGAGATGAAAACGTCTGCAAACCATGTTTGGCTCCTGGACTCCAGTTTGCAACTCTGAATTAAAGCCTCAATATGAAGTCTCACCAAAACCTAGCTATAATAAATTGGCAGATGCTCTTAATTTGCTGCCACTTTCCAGACTTAGTTAGGGCTTGGCATTAAGGAATCCCAAGATACAGAGTCGGGTCTCCCCGTGAACCAGCTGGCCCAATACAGGAAAACAAAAGGAAAACTGGAGGCTCTCCTTCTTTGGCCTCAAAGTACATTCTAAAAATGATCCACTAAATTGGGTACCTGGTTATAAGGAAATGAGATTGGATAAAATACACATTGATGGACTAATTTATCCCAGCTTTCTTCTTCAGTTCTTATGATATATTAGAGGAGACAGGCATCAGAGAGAAAAAAATGTGAGAATCAGGTGTTAGTATCTTTCTCTGAAATGCATCCAGGACAGCTCTGGATTGTCAGCACGAACCAGCTCTCTTTGCATCTTGCTTGGTTCTTCTCTTTCTGATAGCTTTACCCTTTGGCTCCATTTTTTCCACGTCTTATCATTTCTCCTACAGATCTGCTCCTTTTCCAGTGTCCCTCTTCATCCTTCTGGCTAAGCCAGCAACGATCAGGTGCCTGTTGGCTTCTTACTCTCCCTTCTGTCCTGTCCCCACCTCAATATATTTTGAAGTGCTATTCAAATCTTCCCAAACTCACCTCTCCTTTCTCTTCCAAAGCTGCTACACTAGTTAAAGTCTTAAGCATTTCTTTTAGAAGAACTGGTTTCTTTATCTCTGGGTTTAAACTCCTTGAATCCTGCCTTTCCTTTGTAACATGAAAGAATATTCTCAAATAATAATAGGGTTGTGTTATATCCCTTGTTAAAATCCTGCACTGACTTCCACTATTCCATTGCTGATACACACAAGACCTATGATGGTTAATTTATGTGCTCTCTTGACTGGCTCAACGGATAGTTAGATAGATGGTAAAATATTACTTTTCAGTATGTCACAGTGTTTTGGAAGAAATTAGCATTCGAATAAGTAGGCTGAGTGAAGAAGATCTTCTTTGATCATTTTGGGTAGGCATTATCCAATTTGCTGAGGGCCCCGATAAAATGACAGAGCAGAGGAAGCTCAGGCGAATTAACTTTCTTTTCTGGAGCTGAGTCATTCGTATTTCCTTGTCCTGGGACACAAGAAGTTCAAGATCTTGGGTCTTTAGGCTCTGGAACTTACACAACCAGTCCTCCTGGGTTTCAGATCTTGGACTCGGACTAAATCATACCACCGGCTCTCTTGAATCTCCACTTTGCAGATGGCATGTTATAGGGTTTTCAGGCTTCATAATCACATGGACCAATTCCCATAATACATTTCTTCACCTCTCTATAAAGCCTACTGGTTCTGTTCCTCTGGAAAACTCTGACTTACCAAAGGACCTTCACCATCTGACTCCAGTTTTGTAGCATATGTCTTGCAATTGATGTCCTTGTATTCTCTGATTTGTCCCTACTGAATTATTTATGGATGTCTCATGCCTCTGGACCTTGCTGATACTGTTTTCTGCTGGAATACCTTCCCCACCTCCCACTGTTTACATATTTAAATAACAGTCATCTGTTTAAGATGTGGTACAGAAATCCTTCTCTGATATTCTTTTCCCTCCTGCTCAGATTGAGCACCCACAAAGCATCCTTAGCCCTCTGTGCTTACTGGATCAATTGTATTTTCAATTGTACTCACTCCCCCTCAGTATTATGAGTCATTTGAGGGTCTGTGCAATGCTCTATTCCTCTTTGTTTTTCTTTTACTCTAGCAGAGTTCTTGGTCCACAGGAAGCAATCAAAAATAATAATCATAACTAACATTTATTGAATACTTACTATTGTCAAGCACTGCCCCAACCTTTTGAGGCACATCCTATTTGTAATCATTCTAAAATAAACTCTGATATAATTAGGTTAAGTAACTTGTACAAGGCCACAAGACTCATTCTCTTATACATTATGCCAATTGTCTTTAGCCCCTAGAGTGTTAGTTTGAAAACTGTTTTCTTTTAAAAAGGTAAAATAATTGCCAACATTTAAAAAGTACTAGATTTCTCAATAAACAAATTAACTGATATGGTAAAAGCAAGCAACCATACCTGTGCTCCCACTGTACCATTTGGCTGGAGCTAGGCAGCAGCTTTCCCCTGGAGTCAGGGAGTGTGACTTGTTCTTCACTGAACCATTGTGCTTGGAGCATTTGCATGCTTCCCTTGACCCCATGGGCATTTGATCTGGTGACCCTTGAAGTGGTGGATTTGAAAGCCTTTCAATTCTTTTTAAATCTGAGCTTAAAAGGTTAATTTGAGCATGTGCTATTGAAAGAGACCCTAACTTCACCTTCTGCTGAATTGTGGCCTCTCTCTTGTGTGGGAGTCAATGCTAACATTGCTGTTATACTTTTATATTTCTCCCAGGAGGTGGCATGTTGCTAAATCCAGAAGGATGAGTCTTGTGTTATGCTGCTGCTACTACTGTAATTGATAATGCTGTCCCACACTGTAGTCATGGATTTGTTGCTCGTTGTAAATAGCTAATATGTAGCTTATATTGAATCTGATGCTTCACATAATTTATTGCCGAACATATGCTAGATTGCCTAACCACCACAATGATATTAGCAGTCTCATTTCTTGATGCATGGTCACTGTCCAACTTTTAAAAATTCAACATCTATCATAAACAAATTCTCTTTCCAATATAGTACTATAAATTTTAATATCTGGGACATTGGAGCCAAGCTATTTGTAAGCAAGATTGCTAACTTTTTTATTAAATAATATTCTCCCCCTAGAAAGAGTAAATACTTCTGGGGGGTCCAGGAGAATCTTCACCTCCTTGAAATAATAATTTGAGAGTTAGCAAAGCATAATGGAGTAGAGAAAATTACAAACTGTGTGCATAAAATAATGATAAATGCTGTGATAAATGGTGACTTGGAATATGTAGGCATTGGCCCTGAACTTGATTTTGGAGAATTAAGGAAGTTTTTTTAGGAGAAGAATTTGGTTTACAGTTACGATCTAAAAGTAAATTGGGTTAGTAAGATGAAAATTGGGGAAGAGTGCTTCTGACAGAGACCAACACATGCAAAGGAATGGAGTGGGGTGGAAATATTTAGGAGAATGAAATTGTCACCTGTGGTTGGAACACAGATGACAGTTACAAGTGGTGAGAGGCAGACCTGGGGAGGACAGCAGGGATGTGGTCATGAGAGTCTTTGTGGATTATTATATTTTATTTTGCCTTTTGGTTAGCATGTTATAGTTGTACATATGAATGTGTTACAGTGTGATGTTTAAACCCATGAATATAGTGTGCCCTGATTGAATGAGGGTGACATGTATTTCATTTACTTATCATTCCTTTATGTTTGGAGCCTTGAGCTCCTTTCTTCTAGATCTTCATAAAATATATAATAGGTTCTTGTGAAGTATAGTCATGATATGATTCATAGCACCAGAACTTATTCCTTCTATCTAATTCTGTTTTGGCACCTGTTATCCTACCTCCTTTGATCCCACACCCCTTTCCAGCCTCTAGTAATCACTATTCCACAATCAAGTTGACACATTTTGTTTTAGGTTCCATGTATAAGAGTGAACATGTGATGCTTTTCTGTCTTAGTTCACTCAACATAGTGCCTGCCAGTTATATTCACTATGTATTAAATGACAGAATTTCATTCTTTATGGAGGAATAATATTCCATTGTGTATACATACTACATTTTCTTTATCCATTCATCAGTTAATGGGTACTATAGCTTAGTTATTATGTATAGTGCTACAATAAACATGGGAGTGATCTCTTTGGTCTGTTCATTTCATTTCGTAGGGATACATACCTAGAGGGGGATAGATGGATCACACAGTAGAGCTGCTATTCGATTTTTGAGAAATGTCTGTATTGTTTTATATAATGGCTACACTAATTTACGTTCCCATTGATAGTGTATTAGAATTATTTTTTTCTCTATATCCTCATTAACATTTGGTTTTTTTGTATTTTTTCATAGTAGTCATTCTAACTGGATTCAAGTGATAGTTGACTGTGGTTTTGATTTGCATTTCTTTGATGACTAATAATATTGGACATTTTTTCGTATGTTTCTTGGCCATTGGGGTAGATCAAGAATTTTTTTTCTATCTTAAGAGCAAATTAAAACATTAGGAAATCATATGATTAATCATATTAAGGAATTTGTATGATTAAATCAGAATTGTTAGAAAACTAGAACTAGTAGGGCTGGAATGGCGGCTCAGCAGCTATAGTGCTTGCCCAGCATATGCAAGTACGTGAGTTCAAACCTCAGTACCACATACGCAATGAAGTCTCAGAGCAACGAAAGCCACATGAAAAACTAAATAAAATTG
The DNA here is from genome assembly GCA_004027875.1 of Aplodontia rufa. NCBI lineage: Eukaryota > Metazoa > Chordata > Mammalia > Rodentia > Aplodontiidae > Aplodontia > Aplodontia rufa. Next base: position 93,217 of record PVKS010002165.1, read on the forward strand.
TTTCTCTATCACTGTCCCTCTCTCTTTATAAAAAAATTTAAAAAAGGAAACTAGAACTAGTGATTAGTAGAAAAAGAGACTAAAAACTAAAGACAAGGGTAATGTTTAAGATACTGTGAAGTATTCCACAAGTTAAAAAAGGGATGAAACAGTAGAGATAGTGATAAGTGGCTGAATTTGGAGGATATTTGGGAAGTGGGACTGAAAAGAATAATAGGGGAAAAAAAGACACAAAGAGAAAAAGAAAGGAGAGAAGATTGGGAGGGAAGGCAGGAAGGGAAAAACAACACAGAAAGAAAACAGAAAAGTTAAGAATGACTTTGAGGTTTATATGTGGGCTTTCTAGAGACCAAGAATGCCAAACAAGTATGGAATCATAGGAAAACTTGACCTGTATTAAATTTTCCCCTTGGATCTTTCTGCTTACAATTGTGAGAGTTTTCAGTTTAAAAAACATCATCTCATCTGAGTACCACAGTAATATTTGTCATAATCATCATTAATTGCATTTATTGAGACAACAGAGCTTATGAATGGCCTAGAGGCCAGAGGAAAGGCAATATATTGAAAGCAGAAAGGAAGGCTGGAGTATCAAAAACTAGAATAAAAGAATTAAAACAAGGCTGGAGTGCCTGAGACATATGCACTGGGAGAAACTGAACAAGTAAGAACAGAGCAGAAGATTGGGTAGATGCTAGAAGGAGATATTAAGAATTTTGCCTTTCAATCCTAAGAATATAGGAAGCCACAAGATAATCTTAAGCAATGGTGACATAAACAAGCTTATGTTTGAAAATGCCTTTCTAGTAGATGCATAGAGAATGGAGAGGAAGGGTGAACATGAATAAACAAAGGTAGAAGAGTTAAAGACTATTTTGGTGGTTCAAGAGATGAAGCTGGAAGAAACTCAGAAACTGAGGGATTCATGGTATACATACCATGAATCAATTTTTTTAATTTAGTTTTTCATGTGGCCTTCATTGCTATGACACTTTTTTGGGTACGCGGTACTGGGGTTTGAACCCATGTACTCGCACATGCCAGGCAAGCACTGCAACCACCTAGTCACCACTCCAGTCCACTAGTAGTGTATATTTTAAAACTTTTATTCAATATTGTACTAAAGATTTTTGTTTAGGCAGGGAGACAATAAAAATATATAAAAGTCATACTTATTGGAAAGAAACAAAATTTTCTTTATTTATAGATGTCATAGTCATCTGTAGATATCCCAAACAATTTACCAAACAAAACAAAAAGCAAAAACCAAAACCCTACTGAAATGGACCTAAGTGAATTTAGCAAGCACTAATTTAGTAAGTACTTTATAGGGTACAAATTCTTGCTTAAATTTTTTTATTTTCATACACTAGCCAAAAAACATTGGATACAAAAATTTTTTTAAATAATATTCATAATATCAATAAGAAACAAAAAATATATAGAGATAAATCTTTTAAAAAGTGCAAGACCAGTATAATAAAGAGTATACAATGCATTGAGAGAAATTAAAGAACTAAATGAAGGGAAAGGTGTCTCATATTTGTTCAGAGGACCCAATATGCTTAAAATGTCAGTTTTTCTCATATTGATTTCCAGATACAATGCAATCTAATAAAAATTCCAAAAGTTTTTTTGGTAGCAAATGTTGAGCTGATTCTAAAATGTATATGGAAATCAAATAGCTAGAAGAGTTTTAACAAAGAAGAGCAGATTTGCAGGATTCACATTACCTAATTTCAAGACTTAGTATAAACTATCAAGATAGTATGATATTTACGTAAGTGTACACACATAGATCAACGAAACATAAGTCAGAAATCAGTATAATAGGACAGTCAACTGATGTTTTTACAAAGGTACCAAAATAATTAATTGTGGAAAAGGCACGTTTTTAATCAACAGATCATTGTAAAACAATTGGGTATCCAAATTTTAAAAAATAAACAAAAGAATAACAAATTCATGCCATACCATACTCCATAAAAATGCAAGATAAATATTAAAATATAAAAACTAATCCTACAAGACTTTTTAAACATATGAGGAGGTCTTTGTGTTCTTGGGTGAGGCAAGGATATTTTGGATAAGACACACACAAGGAAATGATTTAAAAATTTGATGAAATGGACTTCACTGACATGAAAAACTTATGCTCTTTGAAATTCATTGCTAAGAGCATGAAAAATAAGATACAGACAGGAAAAGCCCTGAAAACTACATAAAAGATGAAAGATTTCTGCCTAGAATCTCAGATCTCTTACAACTAAATAATTAGACAATTTGAATAAACACTTCACATAAGTGATATGGATACCAAATAAACATATAAAAATTATCAATGTTAGTAGCTATCTGAGAAAGGTAAAATCATACTACAATGATATACATTTATATCCCAATTCAAATGGCTAATATATTTATTTATTTAAATAGAGATTCTCAGACTATTGTGGGAATCCATAATAGTATAGACAACTTGGAAAACTTCTTATCTTAAAATTTAGGCAACCTATCTATTGTGTATTTATTTATGAGAAAGAAAAACCACCACACAAAAACCTGAATGATTTTAGTAATTTTAATCATACTAGTCCCAAAGTGAGAATAACTCCAATGATCAACTTGTGAATGCATAAATAGACTGAGGCACATCTAATGTGGAAGAGTACATGGAAGTAGAAAAGGATAAATTACTGATAAGTAAAAATATATTCTATTTATAGTACATTCTGGAAAGGGTAAAACTATAGGGACATAAATCAAAACAAAAGATGCCAGGGGCTAAGGTGGGATAACTTTATAGACTTCAAACAGGCACTTGGATCATTTTGTAGTGATAGAAATTTCTCTATTTTGTTTGTAGATGTGATTATACAACTGTATATGTTTATTAAAATACATTAAAATGTTTGTCTAAAAAAGTAAATGTTTCCGTGTATAAGTCATAGTTCAGTAAGTTTGATTTTTAAAAAGTCTACTTCAAGAGTTTAAGATATCATGGCCATTGCTTGAGCTAAGACAGTGTTGGATAAAAACTGGAAGTCATTCCAAGATATACTTGCAGGTAAAATTAGCAGGCCCAGGTGAGTGGACTGACATAAGGGGCAAGGGGGAATAAAGATGCATCTCTCTCATAAAAACGTACTATCTAGAATTATAATTGATTAGTTACATACCCAACAGTCTTATAAGAATGCAAACTCTAAGATGTAGAGAGAAGCACAGCACAATACCTTACAAATGGCAATGTTGGTCCCATTTCAAAATATAGTCATTGCATCCACTCTATAACAAGAGCTAAATATCCTCTTCCATTTATTATTATTATTATTATTTTGATGCTGGAGATTGAACCCAGGAGTGCTTAACCACTGAGGCACATCCCCAGCCCTTTTTATTTTTTATTTAAAGACAGGGTCTTGCTAAGCTGTTTAGTACCTTTCTTAGTTGGTGAGGCTGGCCTCAAATTTGTAATCCTCCTTCCATAGCCTCCTGAGTTGCTTGGATTACAGGCATGTGCCACCATGCCTGGCTTAAATGTCATCATTTAAAACTATGAACAGTATACAGAGATTAATTAGAACACTTGCATCATCAGTGCACTCAAAAAACTATGTATAGAGCATATACTTCTTGAAAAGCACCCTGTTAGATGCCTGGGACACTATCTTGAAGAGTGAGTGGTGCTCTTTTGCTCTATATCAGTACTAACATACTACTATGATATGTCATATGATAACATGTCATATGTTAACATATGATGATCTTGGTTAGGATTTTTAACTTGTTGAAGGGAAAGATAAGCAAGTTAGTCTGATTCATTCTATTAATTTTCCCTATTTCAGTCCTCCTTTTTCCATTTCCTTCCCCTTTGTCTATTTCTCTGCTCTTTTCCTTATTTAGGGTTAGCTTGCACATGTCAGAGGGAACATTGGACCTTTGGTGTTTTGAGACTGGCTTATTTCACTCAGCAAGATATCCTCCAGTTCCTTTCATTTGCCATCACTCTTCCTTATGACTGAGTAGCACTCCATTGTGTGTATATGCCACAGTTTCTTTATCTGTTCATCGGTTGAAAGGCAAATTGGTTGATTCCATAGCTTAGCTATTGGGAATAGGGCTACTATGAACATTGATGTGAATGCCCTAAATTAACGAAATATTCCTACACGTCTGAGTCCATGTGTCTGAAATCACCTGTAAAGCATTAAGTTTTCTGAATTGGGCACACACCTTAAAACAATTTAAGATCATTTGCTTACCTCTTCTCCTTGCCATCCCCCCGAGAATAATCATTTTGGGAAAATGCTTCCTGAAGCTGTGAAAATGCACTGAACTTTGGAAGGCAGGGAACTTCAGCACTGCCTGTATTACCTGGCTTAAGGTGGGCGAAGGGAATCTCGCCAGTGAGGAGTTCCCACAGGCACAGAGCGAAGCTGAACACATCTGCCTTGATGGTATAACGCGTGCACTGCGTGAATACCTCGGGAGCCATCCAGCGAAGGTTCTGCGCAGGAGAAGTCACAGCCTGTCACCAAGTGCTTAGCTCTTCCCCCACAGAGCAGCCCTTCCTAGCAAGGACTTGCTAAGGGGTTTCCCGATACTCTCGAAAGATATAAAGGGCATTAAAAAAATCATTAGAAGATCATGAAATTAATAATTCTTCAAAAAATCACCAATATTATTCACCAAGTAACTTATAATATGATGATCACAACAGCCACACTTTTCTCCTTTTTCTGTTTTCAAGCTGTGAGCATCTTTCTCTTGAATAAAGGCTCTGAAATAGCCAACCATAGGGCATAGCCACAGGGCTCCCTGGAGCTAATCAAGCACCATCCCTTGGTAGTGCCTTCAGCTTGTAATTTAGGAAGTTACTAAATCTGGCCCACTAACAGTCTCCATAGTCTAGGAGAGAAAGGCCAGATATTTTTCCAGAATATTCCTCTGAAGTAGACTTCTCATTGGCATGATCAAGTCTCTCATATTTCCTTTGTTTGCCCTGATGCACTATTTCTGAATCACATTTGAGTTACATTCCAGAAAACAAGCCCATAAAATGTTACAGTTTCTCTATACAAAGTTGTAGCCTCATGTGTTTTAATGGCATTATTTACATTCCTTTTATTTTTATAGTTTAAAAAATGTTTCTATCCTGAGTTGCAAAAACATATATTTGGTTTATTTGTCAGTTAAAGGAGTGGAACTCTAGATTTTGAGACAGGAGATTTAAAATTCTAGCTCTTGTTTGACCACTGACAGGGAAGTTTGTTTGTTTTTGTTTTTTTTCTGGAAAAAAACAGATGATTCAGGCTTTTGCCCTTCCAACCCTTGAATCTCAAGACTCCATAAGGTATCAATGAACTTTGCTAAAGATCTTTGTATTTCCACTGAAAGGAACTGATATTATTTTATTACTCTTGAAATCCTGTGTGCAGTGCTGACTGCAAATTCTTTTGAAATGTCTACCTTACTTGGAAATCATGCATAATTATAGCTTTCTAAGAATATCTTTGTTCTGATTATGTTGCTCACATGCAATTCTCCCACATGAGCTTTCACATTCCAAATAGCCCCCATTTATATAGTAGATTATGCATTGTGTCACAACTTTGCATAAGTGGGAGTAGGCATACAGCATGCCCATTTTTGCATAGGAGGGGTCAGAGAATAATTAAGGAACTTAAATAAAGCCACAAAACTAGTAAGAAGTAAAACAGCCTCCAAAATAAGTCCAGAGTGGTGCCGTGCTTAAAGACTGTGCTGCTAAGATAAAAGAATTAATATTTTTTGCTGTTGGTGAAATTAATTTAATTCTATTGAACAAAAGTTTATTCAGTCAGAGAGTCTCCACTGACTGTATTATAGAATCATTTGAGGCAACTCTGAAAAAATTACAAGCATCAAAGATAAATCCTATCAAATAAATTATGATAAATGTAATTTATAGGGGTAGACTCAGACATTTTTAAAAGAGTTTCTAAAGTGGTGTGCAGCCACAGTCAAGACCCACGCATATAGCTGCATCTATGTCTCGGGTACTAGATGAGCTCATATGTACTATGAATGAGAATTCACTTTTCCCACCTCCCTTGCCTCATACTGCACTACTTTCTTCCTTGCTCACCTGATCCATCTGCTCCAGCTTTGAACACACCGAGAACTCTCCTGTTTCACAACCTTTGCATCCACTGTTCTTCTCCCTGTCAGTGATGCTCTTCCTCCCATGTAGATATCCTACTTGTCAGATCTCTTATAAAATGTTTTATTTCTTCCCAGTCTATCTAAATGTATCTCCATTATTCTTCTTTCATTTACTCTACTTTTATTTGTTTCTTCATGGCACTTTTTCCCACCTAATATCTATTTGCTAATTCACAAACTGTTTATCTCCTCCCAGAGTAATAAGAACTCATCACCACAGTGCCCCCAGTTTCTAGGAGAATATTTGGCCTCTAGTAGATGCTCCACAAATATTGGATGAACGAGCTAAATCTACCCGGATGAGTGGTTTGGATTGGATATGGTTTAAATATGTCTCTCAAGGTTTCATGTGTTAGAAGCTTGGTGCTCAGCATGGTGATGTGGGAGGTAGTGAGGAAGAGGAAGTCACAGAGTGGCCCCTGGGACCAGAAAGGGGACAGCAGGAAACTGTCAGTCAAAGGAGTTTGAACTTTAGCCTGTAGGCAATGGAAAATTATTGAGGGTTTATACTAAAGTAGGATGGGAATCTTGAGAACAGCAAAATAACTGATGTGGGAAATGATGAACTGAAAGTAAGACTGGTGTTAGAAGCCTATCATGAGAGTGTGGAAAAGGGATGATGAGAATCTGCACTGAGGCAGCAGGGAATGAGAGGGTTGAGGAAATAAAAAACTGAAAATTCAGAGATTAAAAAAGTTACTTAGATCTGTGCATGTAAAGGCAGTAAATGGAAGGGATGAAATATTACTCCAAAGTTGCATAATTAGATATCACAGGTAATCCAGAAAGAGAAGTATACTTATTTTGGGAGGGAGAGGTTGTAACAAAGCAGATATTAGTAATGAATTTATTTTCAGGCATTTTGAGTGTAATTAACCCTGCTTTGATGTTATGATTTATATTTTGCTTAAACATTAATGCTCGATTATGCCAGCTATTACTTTATAATGTTAAAGTGGAGATAGTAGATGCTGCAAGCCAGTAGGTATAGAGTTAGTTACATATTAAAACATTAACTCTATTACTTACTATGGTAACCTAAGTATGAAAGTCAGTTATCCATGCCCACGATGTGCTTTTCAGCTATGTTTGAAACATTTCTAGTGTTGAATATAAAATATTTTCCAAACACATATCTTATCTATTTCTCTAGTGGAGCCTTGGAATAGTTATGTTGGGGGTTTATTGAAATAAAAACATAAAACATTATTCTGCCACTGAGACAATGACATTTTTTACATTTAAAGCTGTTCTCATCTTCTGCATCTCATGCTGAGTTTGCACATTTTAATTGTTTTATAATTATAGGGAACAAAAGCAGCAGCAAACCCCAGGTTGTTTTGTCATGTTGTCTTCATCCAGAGACTGTAGAAATCTTGATTCTGAAAGAAAGAGAAAAAAAGATTCATATCAATGGAAATATCACAAAACCAAGTTCAAAGATCAGAGCTAAAATTCTGAAACCTCATGAAACCTTTGTAATATTCAAATTTTCACTTCCCTTCTCTTTCCTGGGGATATTAAATAGAAAAAGCCAAAAACAAATGATATATTTACAAAATTCAGTGTCATCAAAATTTGAATGACTTAGATAAGTACATCTGTCAGTGTAAAAACAATTTGTGGATTTATTGTACCATATTTGACACCAAGTAAGAAGAAAGAGAGAAACAGATTTCATTTGGGGTATTATTCCTGAAACTCTTACCTCCAAAATCTGCCACTACTGCGTGCCCATCTTCATAGAGAAGAATATTGTGGCTGGAAGAAAAAGCAGACTTTGAGTAAGCTTTATTACTTCTTAATCTGATTTGACCCCTCAAGAAAAGAACATTAGTCATCATTTGTTTATCCCAGGGACTGAATGTGCCCCCAAAGGCCAACTGTGATTTTTCAAGTTTTGCTAATTCAAAAGAGATATTTACAAAATGTGATCACATTCTATCTAACATTTAATGTATAAAGAGTTCCTACTTTAGATAAACCCTCTGTGCTTGTCAAAAAGACCCATTAGCTGAAGATAAGTTTCTAGCTCCTTGAGGCTAACAAAACTGTGGCTATAGAGAAAGAGGAAAATGCATGGCCAGGCTATTAGAGCTGGAGTAGGAGAAACAGCTTCCCGAAGACCAAGGCACAAGGATGGTCTAAGGAAAGGCCCACAGCTAATAGAAAAGGACTCTCCGGAAAATGTCTTGGACAAAACATTATAGTTACAATCTCAGGAAAATTCTTTCTAGAGCCTGTGAAAGAATGCCTGTGAAATCACATTTTAAGATTTTTAAGAATGAAAAGTTCATCAAAATCTTCCAAACCAGAATTCAAGATTAGGAAGAGTGTCACAGTGAATCATAAATGCTCTCACTGCATGAAAACAGGTAACTGGATGTTAATTAGCTTGACTGGTGATTATTTCACAATGTATACATGTATCAGGACATCACATTGTGCACTATAAATACATACAATTTTTATTTGTCAATTATATCTCCATAAAGCTAGTATTGGGGAGAAGTAGCTCTTTCAAGAATTAAATCAAAGCTAGGACTGGCCAAAGAGGTGATTACTCCCACGTATAAGTGAATGGGCTTGTGCAATATCTTATGAACAAACACATAGTGATTACTTCTTATTGAATGGCTTTGATGCTTATTTTACATTTTGGCATGTAAATGAATCATTTCAGTATTAGGAGATCAGCACTAGATTTCTTTCAATACAGAGAGACTATACTACTACATTATATTTATTTGTATAAATTATATAGTGTTCCTCTCTGAATTATTTTGCTTCATAACCAAATGTGTAAAATACTAATCTTTTTTGTCCTTGGAAGTCTGAGACAATATTAAATCATTTATATAATGCATTCTGGCATTGACTTGAATTTTATAGGAAAGTTATTTTTGAATTTATAGTGTTAATGAATTTTATCCTTGAAATATAGACTTAATTTGCTTTTCAACTACTGAAGATCTAAATGGTGTCCAAAGATATGTGCTAGGAATAGCACAGTGTACGAGCATTTAATAATGTCAAACCATGACCCTCAAAATGCTATCTTTAACCACAAATAACAAATTGTTAAGTGTAATGAATAAGACTGTGATGACCAAGAAATGTACAGTACTAGGAGCTCTCTGGAAGTCCAAATGTCATAGAAAGTGTGTCTAAATGCTGTACTTCTAAATTTCTTGAAAGATTTAGGGGAGTTTCAAAAACATAAAACTTAGCCTATCAAAGGACAATAGTCTTACATTTCACATATGTGAAAATATACACTGAGCATAGGTCCATTAATCATATTAAAATGATAGAAAACATCCTATTATTTTATAGTTAATTCCAAATAGTTACCTACAACAGTGGTCATCAGAACTTTTCTTAGTAGCATAACCTTTTCCACAAAACAGCTTGCCAAGGGAGCTTTTCCAGATACATATAGGAAAAGGATCACTGAACCTCTGCTTAACCCTCTCCCCTTTCCTTTTCTAATATATTGTCCATTAGGCAATGTTTCAAATTCATGAATCTAGAGAAGCATCAAGTAAGTTGTACTTCCAGAGCACATTTTACTTTCTCATTTGTTTGTTTAAACTTCTTCTGTTGTAAACAATATATGTTAGTAAGTGATGATAACAGCTAGCTAGAGTTGGGTTGGGATGTTTAGCAATATTTTTTCTTCTATGAAAGAAAAAGAAGTATATTTGGTCATTGGAGTAGCCAGCTTATTATGGTATAAGAAGCAGGTGTCTGAGAGTGCAGGGACTGTGTCTTATTCATTGACGTACATCTCTAGCATTTTGATTTCACTGCTTCTCATAAAAGAATATTCAATAAATAAGCAACTGAAAATAGACCCTATTGTTTTAGACAATAATCAGAGATTAGAGAAGGGTGAAGACTGTGTTATTGAATCATTAAGTACTTACTGAATACCACTCATTAATATCTAAATAAATATTTAAAATTCAAAAAATACTAATCTGGAAAAGGCATTAGAGCTAACCTAATTTAGCTCTCTTAGTTTCAGGAGAAGAAGTCCAAAGCTCAGAGAATTAAAATTTATCAACAGAAGCAGGTAGTAACTATGTTGATCTAGAGTCCAGTTCATTTAGTTGGAACAGTTCCTGACTCACATTAGGTGATCAATGAATATATGTTTTGTGAGTCAAGTCTATGAACTTTCCCCAAAACATGGTATTTACTTTCTTCATGATATTATACTATCTGGGAGATTTAAAGTAATCCAATTATGGATTCCTTCTTCCAGTACTTATAATCTGATAGTGAAAACAAAAATGAATGCTTTCAAAGAAAGTAGCATAGTCAAGTAAGGGATGAGCTTTGAAGTGTGTTTGGAAAGCTGTTAGTTATTATGTTTATACATATGTGTTGAGAACTTGTCACACATACCAGGAAATTTCCTACATGCTGGGATGTGGTCATGAACAAGACAGGCAAAGACTGGGTTTAAGTTGTAGTGAGGAGATGAGTCAAGAAGAGACAATGGGGAGAAATCTCCAAGTTGGGGGAAGATATTGGCAAAGGTAAGAGTTGGGAAAGTAGGTGTAAATAAGAGGAATATTAAGAATATGCTTACTAAATTGGAAAATATGTGCTATAAAATGTTGGGGGATATTTGAATGAAAGTAGAATTGGATAATGCTTTAAAAACAGACATACTGATACACAAGAATAACTTTAGACTCTAGTTAACAAAGGACTAAGTAGAAAGGTAGAGTAGAAAACAGAAAAGAGACTGATTGTATCAAAACATTGGAAAATTTTTTAGATTGGAGGAGAGTTTAGATACTGAGCATTAAACAGTACCAAAACCCAATAGTCATCTTCAAAATTTCTAGTGTGGGGTTCCTAACTACAAAGCAACAACAAATTTAATTAGAAATATATGTTTTCCCAGAAACCTTGGAACTTTCAATGAAAATGATATTAGCTAATTTGGGAGACTATGGAACTTGGCAAAAGTCAGTTATGCTTGGCAAGATGAGAGTCATGAGTAACTATAAAATTTATCATATTGAAAGCACACTCAAGGTGAACTAACTTTAGCAAACAACAGCAAATCAGAGAAAACGAGATGCAATAACAATTTAGGAGTACTAGACACTGTAAGTTCAGAAAGGTAAATGTGGTCAAATGTCAAAAGGGATGCTATGAAAATGACATTGTAGGAGAACACATTTGTAAGTCCCAGAGTAAAGGGAACTTCACTACTTTCACTTCAAGATAGTCTTTTGGGTTTGTCCAGTTCTTCTCTAATGTCTCAGTAACAATAAAACTAACTTTTAGAACTACTTCCAAGATTCTTTCTTTCATTTTTTCAGTTAGTGCTGGGATATACTTCTTATCTGGTGTGAAGTAACTGCAGAAGGACATGCAGGGTACAGCTAACAGAACCTGTGCTAATCAGTGGTATGACAAGACCTCCACAGAGATCACATTCAGAGTCAGTCTCTGGAATGAGAGGCCAATGGTTAATATTTTCCACCATGATGTGGTGGAAAGAAAGGAGCTCAGAGTTGACGCCAACTAGGGCAATAGAAATGCAAATATTGTTGGTGATGAGTTCAAGAGTTCATTAATGAATGATGTCATAAACTGAAAGGTTTGAGAAGAGTGAAGATTGTGGAAATGAGAGGCAATACAGAGAGGGTGGCAATATAGAAAGAATGGAGTAACTATTGACTGGGGCAGGCACTGGGCATGTCAACATTCTTCCATTTTTCATATTGTCACTGTATGATGGATATTAACAGATGGGTAAGTGAGGCTCAGACAAGTTTATTCTGATGGTCAGTACTGCAGGTGGTGAGAGGTAGAGCCAGCCTTCAAATTTCAGTCTCCAAATCTACTTCTTTTAAGAGAAGCTGTCTCCCAATTCAACCTGATCTGGAGGAAGAGCTAAAATTACTCTGAGGACTGCTACAATTAGATGCATGGACAAAAATTCCAGAAATTTTGACTGAATTAAGGAAGGCCTATGTGCTGGTGCCAATAATGCCTCTTTTCAATATCTGACTGTAAGATAAGGAAACAGAAATTAACAAGCTAAATGAAAATAGATCTAATATGTCTTTGTTCTATCATCACACAGCAGGCAAAGAAGACTAAACTTCCTCCCTTCCAGAGCCTAGTTATATCTGTAAGGAATGTGTAGGTGAATAAGGCAGAGACATTGCCAACAGGGAACTCAAGATCAGACTTGGGAAGGGGCCAGTGACACAATGGGCCAGTGCCTGGGAGACTCACTGGGATCCGAAGAGAGAAAAAAAAGTAGAATGTTCGGAATTCTGAGTTTTCTCTTCTCCCAAAAGACCACCTGAGAGGTTCAGATTTTTATCTGCTTTCTTTAAAGAGGATCCGGAGAGAAGCAGTCTTGTGTTATATATGACACTACAGAACATCATGCACATGTTAACATTTGGTGGAAACAGTCTTGTTTGTCCAAGCCTTTTTTAATTTGAATCTAACAGATAAGTGAACCTATTGGTATTTGATTGAGCTAGCACTTCAGTCAAGTCCCACTACCTGAGGACAAGGAATCAAGGAGAAGTTAAGGGGCAGGAGATATGAAGAGACAAGTTCCATTGAAAAACCGGAGGGAAATGTTGAATTCGTGTTGTAATATGCACACATGTACACATCACACACTTATTCCAAACAGAAGCCTCTGTAAGGTCAAGTGTCACTGAGGCATCCTCTCCATACAGCAGCAAGTTTGGTGAAGGTCGACAAGTCCATTCTTCCAGTAATTTTTATACTTTCTGGATTTAACGTTTCCATTTCATCTAAGTGATGATGATTCCAAAAGTTCACACTGTTTGTTACTTGTAATTTTCTTGTTTCACATGAGGCTCAGAAGCAAGTGGCTTAGCCGATGAGTGTGCCGGGTCAGTCTTGTCGCTTCAACAGCTCATGGGCTTTACTGCTGCCTTTGTCATCATGCTTTACAGAATGGGTTTACCAATATCAGGCGGCCAATGAAGCTCCACATTTTACTTTATCTTTTCACTTGTCCCTTATTCTCCTTGATTTCCTGACCCCAAGATAGTAAAGCTTGGGCTGAGGTGTGAACTCTGTTACAGGTACAGTTTGCTTTCTGCTGTGCTAGAAGCTGCAGTGCATGTTGAGAGAGAGAGAGAGGGAGAGAGAGTGAGTGAGCGCAGTCTGGGAATAAAATGTAAACTAAAAGGAAGAAATATCATCATGCATGATCTAGAACTGAATGTGATTTTTACATCAAGACACCTAGAGGAGAGTGTAGTGAAGGTAAGAATTATTTGTGAAAGAAGTTTATTAACTAAGTACAAGATGTGGTTTTAATAAATGGGAGGGACAAGGGATAGTTTGTAGACAAGACCCTAGAGTCTGAGGGTCAATAACTCGCTTTAACTAGCTATTACCAGACCTGTGATTTTGGACAAATTGTAATAATTTATCTTTTCTCATCTTAAAATTTTGCGAGAGGAATGAAGGTAATTAAGAGATAATGATGGAATTTTATAAATTCTTAACTGCTAAGCCTACTTATTGGCTATTATTAATACATATATGACCTAGTTTATAAAATATTTATATAATTTAAATAAAAACACACATTGGAAACTAGAAAACTACATCTATGTTAAGTATTATGTGATGAATCTTGGCATAAAAGTGACTTCCTGATTCAAAACCTATAATAGAAACTGATTGTACCATGGAATATTTCAACGCTCTCTCAGCCCTCGAGAGTGTCTTCTGCTTCCATTCTCATTGTCTAATTTTACAAAACTATTGCTGCTTTGATTGAGTGACTGCATTTCACCCTAAAGGAATCTTTGTTCCTCTGACTGAATTGATACCACTGTATTTGGACTTGGCTGTAGCTTTGTCTTTCACCAAGAAGCAAATGATTTGAGTCAATTGTTTATGTAACAGAAGTAAGTATTTATCTCTTTGAAGTGTCTGTTCCTCGCAGATTATTCCACAATGAAGTTCTTTTAACCTTAACAATGCATACTCTCAGCTGAATACAAAATATAACCGAGGGCAAGATTTGCTTCATCCAAATAAGCGATTCAAATAGAATCCATGTACTGACCTTCAGTTCTTTCTTCCCCAGTAACCCAGTTCACTTTCAGAAAAGAATAAGCTGTTTGCAATGTAGTGTGTGCACGTGGTAAATCTTCTAAGTGTTTCCTCCAGCTTTCTTTTAACCAAAAGTGAATGGAAGTTAAATTCTGCTGGTTCCTTTCTTTAAAAGAAAATTTTCTCCAACCTCAGAACTGAATTAATTTAATGAAGTCATTATGTAAGATCATGAGTCTTTTCATTTTAATTGCCTGTATTGAAAATTTACCTAAAGTGCTCAAATGATTCATAATCAGTTGGTTATGCACTATAGTCCAATACTAATTGTCAGTATTAATCAGACTGGCCTGATGATTAGAACATTTTCCAATTCTGACTTTCTTTCAGAGCTGGACTGAAGTACATGGTGGCCTTAGAAGGATCAAGGTGACTTGCTACTTTTACTCCACTACCATTAGGAGTTTTTTAAGTCATTAAAGAATGCATAAATATTAATTCATTTTTTTCTGAATTATAGAGCCATGTAATTGCCTGTGTCAGTCACTACTAATAAACACTAGTTTAAGGGCACCATGGCCAAACTCTCAGTGTCCTTATTTGAGGAGATGACAGCCCCAGAAGTGTAAACCTAACAGCATAACTGCAGTGTTTCCCAGACTAGCTATAAGCCACTGTTTTCTGATGTATCCCTGAAGGTGATTAACTCACATGATTAAAGACACATGGCTATTGGCATGCCTGGAAGTATTCCAAGGGTTAAATCAGTGGAAGCAATTAGGCTTCATTTTCAATCTCATCACACTGTGAAAGTCATTAGTTTACAAACACATCTGCCTGACAAGCAATCACTCAGACCCGAAGCTGAGGAGTCCTGGATCTGTCGGCTGCTACATTTGCCAGCAGAGCTGCGTGATGGCTCAGGACTCTCTTCCTAGTACAGACCTCTCGATGGGAAGTTCCACCTTGGTGACCTTCAGCACAGGCAGTGATATTGTTCCCTCCTGAACGTTTACCACTGCCAAACTCAATGGGATCCCCAGGAGGGGACCTCCATACCTTGGACAGCTTCCAGTGTTTTTGAGTATAATTCAGGGTGCTGGCTAGACACTTGAAGTGTGTGCACTTCACAGCTACTTACTTTGGAGCTTTGTACCCTTTCCTAAAAATATATTTCAGAGTCACAGAGATAGCTCCTGGTAGTTATGAGTATATTCTCATGTACTTTTTTGGGTCTCTTTCTGTCTCTAGTTTTATTCATGTCTTTGTCTATCTCTCTACCTATCTATATTTCTGCTTCTCATATGTTTAGGTAATAACTGGATCCAAAAGTCATTACCTTCATAAGGAAAAACTGCTGGATGTTCTGGGTTTGAGCCCCAAGTTATGCAGGGGTCCATTTGGGCTCAGGGACCTTAATGATAATTCCTTATTCAATACATGTTGCGTCAGGACTGGACCTTCAGGAGCAAATGGACACTCCCTCAAAATGTGGACTGTTCATAGAAATGTGATAACAATTAGCCAGTAATGTCAGAAACAATATACTTTGCTTCAAAGTCAAGTAAAGCCTCTTCCTACATTCTAGAAACCTCCTTTTATATTCCTCTGGGCTTAACATAAACTATTCCAGAACTCCTTCCTCACCCAAAAGATTTTTTTCTGTTCTTTTGCAAGATAAGTGAAGCCTCTAGATGTCTATTCTTTAGATTTTATTGGGGAGCCTTCCTTCTCAAAGGCCAGAGAATCTCACGCCCAGCTTTCCCTATTAATCCCTTTGAAGACAGTTCTTCAATAAAAATTAAAAAAACCTATGCTTTCATTTTTTTCCATAATGCCAAAAATTTACCCTAGTTTAGCTTCATAGAGACTGACCTGATTTAGCTCATATCTACCCTTTGTTCTTTGGAAAAGTCTTGCAGGGGAAGAGCCAGGTTGATAGGGTGATAGCCCCCAAAACTCATCCAGGAGCAGCAATATACGGATCTAATATAATCTAGGCAACAGAGAAGAAGTTTACCAAATCCCCATATCATGAACTTCTAAACACTGAAAGCCTAATTTCAGTGAACTCTTGGAAACCATGGAAACAGAAAATTCCAATAAATGCAAAGGATTGTAGAGACTTGACTTTTCCTAAAACAAACTTCAGTCTGTCAGTAAAAGTATATTTGAAAGCTTTCCTCTAAAGCTGCTGGATTTGTCCCATTGCCAGTGAGATTGAAAAGGTAGATTATAAGATTTGTATTGTGGTTAAACCCACTTATTGAGGGTAATGTGAAAAAACTCATACTCGACAGTTAATATTTGCTCAGCACATGAAAGGCAAGTGCAGGAGTGATAATGATTGAATAAATCTAAGCACAAACATATGCTATTGATTGTCTGGTTTCTATGAGTAAGCACCCTAGCATCAACAACTTACTATCATTTCCATTTCTATGTATGGCTACAATTATTCTCAACCCATCTTCACAGGGTATAATCTTATCAAGAATTTTAGGCATGCAAATTACAAAATGGAACATTCTTAAATGCCAAAGGGACAATCAAGGTAATATCACAAAAGATGTCAGCTGGGCTGGAGTGGTGGCTCGGCGGTTACTGCGCTTGCCTGGCATGCGCAAGTACATGGGTTCAAACCCCAGCACCACGTACACAACTAAGTATCTGAGCAATGAAGGCCATGTGAAAAACTCAATAAAAATTGATCCTCTCTCTCTCTCTCTCTCTCTTTCTACAAAAAAAAATTATAAAAAAATTTAAAAAGATGTCAGATGTGCATTCACTATATACGATTCATTTTATTTTAATTGAAAATTAAGAAAGGGAGGAGGTATGTTGGAAAACATCAAATTGACTATATTTTCTTCATAGGGTATAACATTTCTGTACTGCATTGGGATCACAAAATCAGCAGGTTGAGTTTAGAAAGGTGGTTGGATAAACAAGACTCAGAAGTCACAGGGAAACAGCATGGGGGCAATTCTTCCCCCCACAAAACACATAGTCAAAACTTTGAAGAATGAAGAAAATGGCAAAATATATTGACATTGTGTATGGAAAAGTAATAATTCAGTGGTCTTATTGCTAAAATATAGTTATTGTACCAAAATAATCAAAGACGTTTTTACAGTTTCCTAGCCACTTTTCTGAACTCTCAGTTTTGGAAATATTAAAGATAATAATTGTCCCCAAGCAAACCCTGCACTTTATGTAAGCCCTACAATGGACATCTACATGTGAGGCCAGAATCCAAGTGTTCCAAAACAAAAGGCAGGTGGTAAAATAACAGGAATATCTATGTGGGAGAAATTAGGGAGACTTAGACAATCAGGAGATACACCAAGGGATAATTGAGATTATTAAATTATCTCTTTTTCTATAAAGAAAATTTTTGAAAAGCTTTGTTTTCCCCAAGGCCAGCTAAAAGATCTCTTGACTAATAACTGTTCTTTTTCCTGCATCACATACTGCATTTCCCCAGAAATCCAAAGATCCAAACATGCCCCTGGTTTATCTTAAATATGGTACTGTAACAGCTTGCCAGGGACCTTCTGAGTACCTACTTAATACTCAGGCATACAAGGCCTGTCCATTCCTTCTACGTTGTCATGCTAATACTAAACCTCAGACCACTAATAGGGAAGCAAGGAGGAGGCAGAAGAAAGAGGAGAAAATAGGAGAAATGTATGAAAAACAAGAAAGAGAAGAAAAATCTTGTGTTTGGCATGTTAGACATCATTGACATTTTGTAAACCTAGCTTCCTATGAAAAGACCTTGAAGTGAGAGTACATGAGTGGAGCAGAGGAGAGCTGAGCTTAAAAATAGCAGCTGGGAAGAGAGCTGGGTTTTATTACCAAATAATAAAATCCAAATACAGCCAAGGCTATATTAAGTATAGCAGCCTTGGACTTGGGCAACTAACTCCAAGAGAGCAGAGGAGGTGGCTCTATTTCTGACAAGCAGAGGCTTTTGTCCTGCTGAGCTTGACCTCTAAAGAGTGTCTCCTTCTAACCTCTCCAAAAGAGCCACAAATAACTGTGTAAAATGTCTGGCTTCAGGGCAATTTGTACACAGCTCTTTGGGAAGCAGGGATTAGTAGGTACTTCAGGAAAGAAAATCACTTACCCACTGGACTAATCTGAAATTATGGCTTTTACTATGGTATCTCCACCCTTCAGAGCAAATACAGAGAGACTAAATGCCCACATTTCTGCAAAAGGATGGGTTAAAAATGTATTTAGTCCCACACACTTTCCATCAAGGACACTTTGAAAATTCAAAAGAAATGAACAAATCTATTTTTTAAAACTCACTGAACCACTCAGCTTCTCTTCAGTTGCTGAGAAGAGGAGCTGTTGATTTTTTTCGCAGACACTAGATAGTCTATCCCTGTGGGTAAACATATTAGTCACAGGAATGTAAGTTATCAACCGTGACGGCTTAGGGCCATTTTAGCTGTAACTTTTTGTCAATGCTGTGTGACTGTCCTCAAAATACTCCCTGGCACCTTCTTGTTTCTCTCCTTCCCTTTGGTCAGTTGTTTCCTCCAAATTTGAATTCACTTCCAACTTTTCCTCTAAATAAATATCCCCATTTTTCAGGACCCTGCTCAGTGATTTCTCATCCTACCTTTTATAGCACTGGTTTCCAATAAGATTACAAGCCCCCCAGAAGCAAGAACCCTAAGAGAGGGGAATTGTTTGTGACCAATAAACTCTTACTGAATTAACATTTCTTCTTTACAAGAGAAAAGAACAAGGAAGAGTGAGAGCTGGGGCTTTACTAGGTGGTTATGCTCAGCAGCAACTTTTCTTAAATAATGTGGAATTGCATGTTGTAGTCTTCAGAACAAATTATTTTTATTATCTTCTGTAAATCTCCAAATTTGTGACTCAAAATCAACTCTCTGAAACTTAAACCTTATTTATTCCTTTTGAGTTTTTTTCCAGGCAAATTCTTATTTGCATGTTTTCTATATAGTCAATATTGCTCCAACAAAAGTATTTGAGTAATATTTACTTGGCTTCAACAACATTGCTAGATATTGTGCAGAGAGCTTTCCAATAAATTCACCTTTCCAGTACTCACCTCTAATCCTACTCCTCTAATCACCATCCATTGTCGTGCCTAAGTCCAGCACCTCTACCTGAAGCTCTGCACATGCCATTGAATCCTTTAGTCTGCCTCTCCTGACCAACTAATTCCCAGCCCTGCTTCAAGAACCTTAGCTCTGGGCCACATCAATGTCTCTGAGACTGTACATTTGATACCTTGTATACGTTTGCTTTCTTATCTTTTTCTTTACATATATATAAATAAATGAGATTATATTTAAGATTATATGAGATCAATGAGATTATGTTTGTGTGTGTGTGTGTGTGTATTCTCCTATTTTCCAAGGTAGATTAAACCCATTCTCAAGCTACTATGCATGTTTCACTTCCTAGGACTTGGCAAATTATAGCAGAACAAGCAATTCAATAAGGTAGGTATAATTATACTATTTTAAACATGGAGAAATTAAATCACAGAAAGGTAAAGTAATTTTCTTAAGGTAACGCAGCACAGTATTTTTAATTCCTCATCTCATTTAATCTTCATGGTAGCTTTAATAGTTCATCTTTACAGTTGAAGAATTGAGACTGAGAAACTTAAAATAATTTTCTTAAGGCCACACATGTAGTAAAAGTGTCAGAATTATGATTAGAATTCACATTTAGTTGGCTTCCAAAATCGTTTACTTTCCTTTACGTATACTTTGATAGGGTCATACATATGGTTTAAATAAAGTTAAATTAAATATAAATAAATAATAATAAATAAAGTATGGCCTAAATTTGTAATCAGTTGTATTAATTTGACAGTATTTGGTCTTAACATTGTTTTAAATGGAATCAAATAAGATGTTAAAACAGTGACGTCTATAAGTTAAAGACATAAAATTAGTGCCTAAGGAAAAAGACTGGTTCATGGAAAAGAAAAAGGAAAAGGGATCAAGTGAAGGGGAGAGGTGGGGGGGTGTGGGGGAAGGGAGGGTAAGGGTGGAAGGGGTAATGGTAGAGGGGACCCAATATCTGAAGGAGGAGCTAATTGAGGCATGAAAAGATGAATTATCTTACTAGTGTTCAAAAAATCCAATGAGAATGTATTAATAGAAAAGTGGTATGTGACTGAACAGTTCAACCATGTACCTGTCTCATGATACCTTCTGTATATGACCAGGTTACTCATGAACCTACCAGCTGAAAGAAAGCCCAAAGATACCCAGTGATTTTATTCAAGTTTTTCACCAGCTACTGAGGCTTTGCATGCATCGTGGAAATGACAAATGATTAGCATTCTAAAGATGTCCACAGGCTGTCCAAAGTGCTGTGGGTACTTTGTATTCTGCATTACCAAGCACTACAGAATATTTTGTATCTAAAGAATTTGGTGGGCTTTATCTTCCTTTTTTGGTTTAGGTTTTAGTTTTGATTTGTGTATAGCACTTCTATTTAACTCTATGGCAATGAAAATAATTATCTGTAAAGTTTACCCATGTACTTGGCACAGCGAAGGAGACAAATGAAGACATTAATTAGAGTGTCTGACCTCCAGGAGCTGATGATCTGGAGAAGCTCTGAACCTGGGCACTTAAGTGTAGAAAGTGCTTATGGAATGTTAAGTAGTATGGGACTGGGAATTGGAGCACTTGGATTCAAATGTTAGCTTTGCCTTTTAGCTAATTGAATTATTTGGGGGAAGAAATCCATTCACTGATTTTCAAATTTCTTCTTAGCCCTGTGAGTGTTTTTAGTAAAGAATAAATGAAATAGTACCTATAAAATACATCTGGTATAAGGCAGACACAGTGTTTTCTCAACATAGTAATAGATAATGAAAATGAAATGTCAGCAATGGCAAATTAATTAGTTTAAAACTGGTTTCTCATAAGATAGTAAAAGGATGTCAAGTTGAACATTAAATGAGACATTCTTCAAGGAGTGGTGAAAAAATACATGTATGACTACCCTCCATCACATGTTAAGAGGGATGCACATGCAATCTTAAACAGTGAGTGAAAGACTGAATTATTTAGGTAGAAATCACCTTTAGGCATTAGGTCTTCTAGAAGGTGTGTTCACAGTTTCTGGTTCCAAAGATTGTAATTGTAAGTGATTATATATCTCAAAAAGATTAATTCAACCCCTTCTGTTTTAAACTTCTCCTTAGGACTAGTTTCCTAAGGAAAAGGGATTACATAAAATAGAAAAAGAAAGAAAGAAAGAGAGAAAGCAAAGCAAAGCAAAGCAATCCAAGATTCTTGCTCCTTTCCCGACTGTCACTATTAGTAGTTTTTCAGGTTTTGCCCAATGTGGACAGACAGAGTCAGTGAGTTGATAAAGGGTCTGGCGATTGGGAGAGCCTTGCATATGAGAGCTGCACAGCAGGCCTGAGAAGGTCAGCACATGTCACCTTCCACGCTACAGCCTTTGTCTTTACTCCTGCCAGCTTTTAGGTGAAGTCGTTTTACCCTTAGCACGCTGACCAAGCCTCTTCTTAAGGCTACCAATTTCCTCAGTTTGTGATCATCTTTCTGTTTTAAGCACTATGGCTCTTATTCATTCCATAGTGTACTAAAAAGGACAGTAGATTCAGAAAAATAAGATTTAGACTAGTCCAGCTCTGTTGATAAGATTTTTTTTCTTAAAACAATACTTTAACTTAAATTCCTTATCTCTCAATATGTTATCTCAATTTCTTATCTCTGAGAGCTATCTTGTCAGGTTCTTGTAAGGACTGAACAACAAGTTTGTAAAACTGGATCTTTGCAAAGCACTATGAATGTGCACCTATTCATCACTCATGTATTTCTTCACATACAACCCAGCCCCCACATCTGGCAGTAAGCACGTTATCAGCTTGAATCGTCTTTTTCATGTCTTTAAATTTTTAGGGTTTAGGAAGTTGATGAAGTTTCATTTTTTGTTTGTTTGTTGCTGTTGTTTTTGAATGCTGGCCATCTAGAAAATACATCTGTGCTGACAGTGTTGTGGGTGGTTTCAAATGTTAGGAGGAAACTTTGAACTTCATAGAAAAGCTTAAGAAAAATCCAAGTAGTGTTCTTCTACCTATAAGCAAATAGAGATAACTGTTGCTGACTATGGATAGAGGTAAAATATGTTCCAGATAAGAAAAAGAGCAAAACTAATTAAAATTCCTGACAGTACAACTAAGAACAAACCACGTTTCCCCCCTTTCAAGTTGGCATGTAAATTTGAAGTCAAACGAATTATTACTTTCAAAGATTGAAAAAAGACACATTCCCAACTTGAAAGCACTACCATGTGATAATGTTCTCTCTGACACTTATTACAGCTATTGCTAAAGCTGGCATCTGTGGAGCATTGCATCTTAATGCTGGCGTTGCCTCGTTATGGCTTGAGTGGAGGCACAGCAGTTTGAATGTGGCTGGTTCGTGACATGATAAAGAATTCTGAAGGCTGTGATGCTGTTTGCAGCATCCTTTCCTGATAAAGTAGTAGTGTGGGAGATGTATGCCAGTATTTGATAATTTTGAAAGCTTTGAGAAAGCTATGAGTATTTGGCAATGCTTAAGTGGCTAGAAAACCTCTTTGAAGTATTCCTCAAGCCCTGTGCCCATCCTGAAAGGCTGAGGGAAAGTCAACAAAGACTACAGGGAAGCAACTCCTAGCACCTTTGCCTGGGCAAACTTTCTGAAATCTCTATTGTTCTTTTCCTCCTTTTGTGGGGACAACTGGATGCACTGGATGGATTATGCAACATCTAAATGTCTATTTTCAAACCGTTTTTAAATGTATAAGCTTAAGCATGGCAAATAATTTATTTGCAATTTAATGCCTCCAAATACATTAGGATTTCTACTATAAAATTTCTGATTTATAACAGCACAGATTGTTTATATCTCACTAGTGGTTATGTATGCATAAGAATAAATACAAACTACTTTGCTCATTCATGACCTCCCTCTAGATTGAAGAATCAAAGCATACAGCTCCCCCATTTTTTTGTCTTTTATCTCTCTGCCTGACTCCTATGCCATTTGATTTCATTCTCTTTGACTACTTACTACTTTGTATTTTGTTGTATAGCCATCCATTTACTTTCTTTCATGCCCTCCAAAGGTATGATTTTTTTTTTTTTGATACCAGGGGTTGAACCAAGGGTCCCTTAACCACTAAGCCACATCTCCACACATCTCCAGTCCTTTTTTATGTTTTTAGTTGAGACAGGGTCTCACTAGGTCCTTAGCACCTTGCTAAGTTGCTGAGGTTGGTCTCAAATTTCCAATCCTCCTGCCTCAGCCTCCCAAGTCTCTAGGATAATAGGCGTGCACCCTGCACCAAGTAAGATATGAAAATTTTGAGAACAATATATGTGTTTTAATTATCTTCATACTCAGTATGGTGCCTGGCCCATAGAAATCATTCCAGAAGCATGTATTTAATGAACAAACGAAAGACTATTTAGCTTTTGTCATTTAATATGTTACTTTAATAACACTTTAATAATATCCTACAGAAAAATTTCTGTAGGAAGAAAACTGGTAGAAAAATTTTGCATGAGAAACAGTGAATTATATCATCTCACAAAAATGCTGAATATCTAGGTTGTAACAGGTTATCAGGGTCCCTCACACTCTCTTTTGAAATATCAAAGAAGAACAAAACACACACATGTGCCCACACATGACAAATACAAATACTCACAAATTCACAATGGCAGTATGAAATACACACAGGGTACAATATCACAAATTGGTGATTTCTTAGCCTTTTCAAGTAAACATTCTTGTTGAATTATGACCCCAATTATCTGAGTGGGTCTGAAAAAAAACAGGCGTGTTTTAAGGGACAGAAGAACAGATACAGAAGAAGGTGATGTGAAAATGGAAGCAGAGACTGGAGTGATGTGACTGAGAACTATGAGATTCTAAAAAAAAAAAAAAAAAAGGAGCAGGATTTCTCCCATCACCTTTGGAGAATGAGAAATGCTGTTGATAACTTAAATTTTGGATTTGACCTCCAGTACTGTGAGAGGATAAATTTCTGTTGTTTTAAACCACCAATT
Source organism: Aplodontia rufa (assembly GCA_004027875.1). Taxonomy (NCBI): domain Eukaryota; kingdom Metazoa; phylum Chordata; class Mammalia; order Rodentia; family Aplodontiidae; genus Aplodontia; species Aplodontia rufa. Next base: position 117,614 of record PVKS010002165.1, read on the forward strand.
TTGTGGTAATTTGTTATGGCAACCATAGGAATCTAATACAGATGGGTTAGATAGAAACACAATCCCCTGCTAACTTAAACTACAACTTTGAAAAGCAACAATAACAAAAACAAAGAGAAACTGTGTGGGAAGGTACCTAAATACCTCTCCATGATTGACACCCAACTATTTAATAGGAGCAAACAGTCTCATCTAAACACTTTCTAATGCATTATAACACACTTCAGGTACTAAAGGTAGTCTATGAGAATCCAAAAAAGAAACTAAGTTAAACAAAAGTGAATCCATGGTATTTTTGTGAAGTTTAAGCACCAGAAGAATGAATTAGGGAAAATTTTATTCTGGAGCATAGGGAGGGAAAGCAAACAATTTATTTTGGACACTGTGTCAATGTAAAATTAGATTAAGCTATAAATGCCAACAATTTTGCTTAAATTTTAGGCTATGATAAATGTTCTTAGCTTTGCAAAGTTGCTTATTTTTTATAACATTTGGCATCCAAATGAAGACAGATAATTCAGATTGGACTATAATAGAATTTATCTGAAAATATTTTGGAATCTAATATCAGTTCAATTAAGTTATTGAAGATCAATGTTAGTATTATTTACTCTAAAATACCACAAAAGAAAAAAATTGAATTGTGATGTCCAAATAAATTTGAGGCATTAAATAACGGTGCTTTGAACTAGAGAGCAGTCTATTTTCCTTGTGTTCTAGAGTCTTGGAGGTAGGATTCTAGGGCTAGTATGGTCACTCAATCATTTCTGATCAATTCACACTAATCTCTGACTGCTGTGTTCTAGGTGATGCCTTGCTCAGGGTCTATGGTGGCTCCTTGAGATGTAAGAGTCATGGCCACAGCTCAGGAAGCTACAAAGGAGAGAGAGCAAAAGGGCATGCCAGTGCTACATAACACATCTGCTGTATTTCTACTGCTAGAACTTAGAGGTCAGATTATATGTAAAGTAAAATGAAATTTTGGGCTGAATGCAATGTGGTACAAATTAAATCAGGAATCCTTTACTGAGAATATTTGCACATACTGCATAGGCATCAAAACAGGAAACAACAGTCTTTGGCAGTTGAGTTTGATATATCTTTATATGATAGTGTTTAAATTTTTATTTTATTTTTATCACATTTTTACTTTAATAACTTTCAAATCTATTAAAGAATAGTACACTGAATATCTATATAATATCTCTCAGATTTAAAAACTAAAATTGATAAACATTAATTGCTCCCCCCTGCTATTCCTCTTCCTCCTCCTCATCTCTTCTTTTTCTGTTCTCTTCCTCCCAAATTACACTCACACATCCATACACAAGAGCACATATTCATGTGCATGCATACATACATATGTTTTTCTGTATGAACCATTTGAAGACATCATGGCATATTACTTTGTTAGTACCTCTCCAGGTGAATCTCTAGGTGCCAAAAGAGGATTAGACTTTCAAAACATGTATTGAGGTAGGATGATTGTAAAAATCAGAGGGTGGGGGAATGTTATAGTTTGAATCTGTCAAGTCCCCCAAAGACCCACGTGGTACAGGCTTGATCCTTCATATTAGTTCCTATTGGGGGTGGTAGAACTTTTAAGAGGTGGGCCTAGTGGGAGGTTTTAGGTCAGTGGGGGTTGTGCCCTTCATGGACATTGTTAGACTTCAGACTCTTTATCTTTCTCTGTCTGTTTCATGTGCTGGCCATGAAGTATATATGACTTTCCTCTACCACATATTTCTGCCATAATGTTCAGGCCTAAAAGTAATGAACACATGGAAGTAATGAACACACGTGCAGCATGGAGCCTCCAAAACTGTGAATCAATCTTTCCTCTGCAAGATAATTTATCTCAACTATTTGTGACAGTAATGGAAAGCCAGCTAACATAGGGGACCCAGAGAAGGCAGATAGATACGTGAGACTCCTGTGAAGAAGAAGGAGAATGGAAAGGAGAAGGAGGGAAGTTTGAGGGATAAGACCAAAAGGTGGCACCTTTCTGAGAAAGTTTTGGCCCTACCAATGGGAAGTCCTTGAGCCAGTCCCTTTTTAATAGAGTCTCAGCTCACGTAGGCACAGCCTGCATAAATACAGCCTTTGTGCATGATCATTGGCTGGGAGCAACATGCAGGAGTGTGTTCTCGGTTTGAACATGGTGGTGGATCAAAAAGAAAGGCAACACAGTCACTTTTGTTTTCCTCTATAGAAGATCTGAGAAGTATATTTGCATATTTGCTGTAATACTTCATACTTCATCCTATATATCCTAAGAACAAGAATATTTTCATACATAACCACAATATAACTATTATGCCTCTGAAATTTCTCCTTGATGCAATTACATTATGTAATATACTTGAGATATCTTTTAAACATTCGCATAGACATGAATGGTAGTTAGTTATAAACTGCATTTCAAAGGAGAGTAAAGATCTGGAGACACCCTACTCAAATCTTTATCTAAAAGTGATGGGAAGAAATGATCAGATATTTAAAAGCCTGACCTCTACACATATCTTGAGTTCTTACATAAAGATATATTTTGGAAGAAATAAGTAGAAAGAAAATATGTATAAGATAGCTTCAGAGTACATTACTACCAAACATTTTTCTACATGATTGTGGTGAATATAACAAAATGAAGTTGTAAGAACAAAAGTTTTCTTTAAAAGGGAAGATATTTATGTGTAGTAAGAAAAAATTATTAATTAAATTCATGTATCTAATATAGGAATTAAAATATATTAAAGTTTTTACTTTCAATCAGGGGAGTGGAAAGTTACAATACAGCTCTTAAGTTTGACTATACAAGCTCTTTCCACTGTCACACCTACTAATATAAGGCCTCTGTCTCTTGGTAAAGTCTACTCCAAGAATTTATGGTATCAACAATTATGTCACATGTGCTAATGGACACTTGTTTTCAATCACTATTTTCCAGTTCTGCAGTTTCCGCTTCAGTTTTGCTCATTGTTCTCCCTCATTAGTGCAACCCTTTGTTACCAGACTGTGGGCTCTTTTAATAGTGCCTGCCATGTCATCCAAGTCTATTCTCACCAGAGGATCTTACAGATTCATCAGTTGAAAAATTGACTCTGCTTTTTCAATTCCTCTGATCTTAATTTTTTAAAGAGAGAAAGACAGAGAGATAGAGAGAATCAATTTTTATTGAACTTTTCACATGACTTTCTGAAACTTTGTCGTGTACGTAGGTGCTGGGGTTTGAACCTGTGTACTCACGCATGCCGGGCAAGCGCCGTCACCACTAAACCAGCGCTCTAGCCTCAATTCCTCTGATCTTTGAATTCCAATGTTGTGCTGTGCTTCACACACAAAGTGAGAACACTCCTTGACCCAGTTACATGCCATATTTGGATATCTGAGAACCAAAATTGCTGCGATGAAAGGAATCTGACTTCCATGTATAAAGCCTTCCTCTAGTGATATTGGAATTGAAACTTTGAGGTGGTGCCAGAGACGACTCTGAGACTAGGTCATCCTAAAGAACCTGCCTTTTCCACACTAATTTTTATATATGTATTTATATATTATATATATATATACACATATGTATGTGTATATATTTATGATCCTTTTGTCTACAAGCTCTTCATGCCAACTGTCCTGGAAGGCAAACCCAAGTTGCTATACTCCAATAGTAGCCATAGCTTGACCCAAAGCTGGAACAATTTCTTCCCTCATACTAAGAAGAGAAAATATGTTCTGTAATGGTTCATAAAAATATAAAGATGATCTTGTCTAAAACTGTAAATGGGATGTGGATTGTTCATATCATGGGAAAAGAAGAACAAAGAAAGTTCAGTCCATGAAGGTTAAGTAGGGGGAAACACAGAACCATGGGGAACCCAAGGGGGTAAACCATGGAATGGCACCATCCTTGGCTTGTTCTGTCATTATACTTTTTTTCTTGATTATTTGATGATGTATCCCTCCTAATTGTAAGACCATGTTTAACAAATAGCAAATAAAAGTTCAGTCCATATTCAAAAGACATAAAATAGGAAATAGATCAGTAAAGTAGAAATGTGTAAAAATCAAAAATTAGCAATATTTTAGTAATAAAATACACAAGTGTTTTAAGCCATAAATTTAACAGTCAATAAATTAAATATCTCTATAGCCAAAATATTTACATATAATATGACAAAATAGCACTTAGCAAATTAATGATGTTCAAAAGTTATAAGGGATATATAGAAAATACAGCAAAGAAAAAGAAAATAGGAAAAGACATAGCAGGGTTGTGATTATTTTTTACCTTAATGGCCAGGGAAGTCCTCACTGATAAGGTGATATTTGAATATGGAAGGAAATAAGGAAGACTGCCCTATGGGGTGGGGAAAGAGTGCTTTAAAGGAATAAGCAGCAAGTGCAGATGTCTATAACTAAGCATGCTGGGCATTTAGGAACAGAAAGGAAGCCACTATGGCTGGAAGTGGGTGGACCAGAAGGAGAGTAGCAGGAATTCACATCCCAACATTAGCAGGAGCCAGGTGATGTAGTGCCTTCAGGCAATTGTATTTTGACTTTCACTGAAAATGATTCAGGAAGCCACTGGAAGATTTTTATCAGGGGCGTGATATGACTTGGCTTTAAAAAAATATCTATTGTTTGTTCAGATTAGAATGAATGGCTGGAAGAATAAGAAAGAAGAAGAGAAGAAGGGAAGGAAGGAAGGAAGAAAGGAAGAAAGAAGGTGAAGGAGGGAGGAAGAAAATGGATTATGAATTTGCTTTTATCAGGTGAAAGGTAAGAAGAGTATGGATGAGGGTGGTAGTCTCTAAATTCCATACTGACAGAACAAATGTTAATATTCAGTTTAGATCATTTGCACCACTATAGAATTTTCCCTGTAAAAAGCAATTAGACATTTTTTATATACTGGCAGTTGAACCTACAGGCACTATGCCACTGAGTTACAACCCAGCCTGTTTTTATTTTAAATTTTTTAAAAATCTGAGACAGGATCTTACTAACCTTCCCAGATTGGCCTCAAACTTGTGACCATCCTGCCTCAGGATCCCAGATTGCTGGGCTCATAGGGAAGCACAACTACACATAGCTCTAATATTTTTCACAAAGTTTAATTTCTATGTTAATATACATATATGCAAACTGAGCATTATGGAAAGGTAATGGAAAAAGAACAATGTGAAATGTGTTAAACAACACTCAAAATTTATCAGTCCATTACTTGGTGTATATTCCTAGGCAAAATAATGATTGAAAATATTACCAGAATAAAGACTGATATTGGTACGCTAACAAATGGCTCTGTTTCTTTTATTGTCATAATTTTTTCAAACAAAGCTCCACATGTATCTAATTTTTTTATTAGAATATAGAAATACAGTTGAGGGAGAAACATTATCAAAACATTATCAATCAGTGGGTATAAACTTTGTTGTTGAGGTGAAAAATCAGATCATGGATAACCACCTTGAATTTTACCTTTTGCATTTTCCCCCAGAAGAGCTCATGCGTTGAATGGATAGTTTGTGGAGGAATGATATCGGCTTCTGGGATGGTTCCCCCATCTTCCCAATTTCCAGTCTCCTATGAGTTCTTCATATACCCTCCCCCTCCCCATCCCCCTCCCTACACCTCTGAGA
>PVKS010002166.1:7549-123413 GCA_004027875.1 Aplodontia rufa
TATGGAAGAGATCATGATGAGTAAAATCAGCTTAACCCAGAGATCTAAGGGTCGATTGTCTCCACTCATCTGTGGAGGTGGGGACTAGACCCTGGACAATGAGAAAGTTGGTCTATTAGCATGTGTTAAATCCAGATAAGATGTAATGTTTTACAACCTAATACTTTTTTTAGAGATATAGTGGGAAGAGGAAGGGTGGGATAAGGGAGGGTAATTGGGGGGGGCACTCCTGGGGACAGTTGCAATGTCCAGAATATATACACATCTTATACACATTTTATATTGTTTTGTTAAAATCTTGTAAGGTTGCTCAAAAATAAAAAAATTTAAAAAAAAAGATGTTGCCTGGCTGAATGGATTAAAAATATGACCCAACAATATGTTGCCTGGAAGAAACTTATCTTGCCAGGGAAGACATACAAAAGCTGAAAGTGAAAGGATGAAAAAATGATATTCTAAGCAAATGGAATTCAAAAGAAAGCAGGAGTAGCAATCCTCATATCGGATTAAACAGACTTCAAGCCAGAAGACACAAAGAAGGTCATTACATATTGATAAAGGGAATGATCTATGAAGAAAATATAACAATTGTAAATATATATGCACTGAATTGTAAATATACATATATGCACTGAATGTCAAGACAACCCAATTTTATAAAACAAAGACTATTAGCTGGACTTAAATGGAGAGATAGGTCCCAATACTATTAGTACTAGGTGACCTCAATACCCACCAACACTAAGAGATCATCCAGACCAAAAAAAGAATCAACTACAAAAAGAGTTAAATTACACTATAGAACAAATGGTATTAACAAATGTTTACAGACAAATCCATCCAATAGCTACAGAATATACATCCCTTCATCTGCCCATGAACTTTCTCCAAAATAGATGATATTTTAAGCCAAAAAGCAAGTCTTAACAAATACAAAAACACTGAAATAATTTCTTGCATCTTATAAGATCATAACAGAATAAGACTAGAAATCAACAGTAAGGGGCCTGAGAGGTGGCTCAGCAGTTATGGTGCTTGCCTGACACGCACAAGTATGCGAGTTCAAACCCCAGCATCACGTACAAAATAAAGTGTCCAAAGAATGAAAGTCACATGAAAAACTAAATAAAGATTGCTTCTTTCTTTCTCTCACTGTCCTCTTTCTTTAAAAAAAAAAATCGAAAGAAAAACTTCAAAAATTATACAGACACATGAAAATTGAGCATTACACTTGGAATAAACTGTGAGTGGTAGAAGAAATCAGAGGGTAAATTTAAATTTAAAAATTCTAACATCAAATGAAAATAAAACAAAACATATTAGAACATGTCAGACAGAGCAAAAATCTCAAATAAATAATTTAAGGATATATCTCAAGGTCTTAGAACTACTCAGAAAAACAATAACAAAGCAATCCCAAAATCAGGAGAAAAAAAGAAATAATAAGATCAAGGTAGGAATAAATTAGAGACTAAAAGAACAATAAAAACGACCAAAACAAAAACCAAAGAGTTGGTTCTTTGGCTGGGTGAGGTGGCAAACACCCAATGACTCCCAGTGACTTGAGAGGCTGAGGCAGGAGGATTGCATGTTCAAGGTCAGTCTTGGTAACTCAATCAGACCTCACTCAAAATAAAAAGTAAAAAGACTGGGGAGGTAGTTCCGTCATACAGCACCCCGGGTTCAATTTAAAAAAAAAAAAAAAAGTCAGTTCTTTCACAAATCCTTAGCTAAACTACCCCAAAGAAAGACCCAAATGATAAAACTTTAAAGATGAAAATGGAGATAATACAACATATACCATTAAAATTCACAGGATCATTAGGAATATTTTGAAAAAGCATATGCTAATTAAATGGAAAATCCAGAAGAAATGGAAAAATTTCTAGACACATATGACCTACCAAAATTGAACCAAGAGCATATTTAAAAAAAAAAAAACCTGATAGATCAATAACAAGCAAGGAGATTGAAGCAGTAATAGAATGTCCACCAAAAAGAAAGCCCAGGACCACAAGAATTCACCGCCAAATTTTATGAGTTTTTTTTAAATTAATATCAATGCTTCTCAGCCTATTCTACAAAAAAAAAATTGGAAGGAACCCATCCAAACTCATTCTATGAAACCAATATTAATTTACAATCAAAACTTGATAGGAACACAACAAAAAAAGAAAATTACAAGGTCAACATCCGTGATGAACACAGATGTAAAATCTTCAATAAAATATTTTTAATTGAATCCAACAACACAAAAAAAGATCACACATTACGATCAAGTTGGTTTCATTTCAGGAATGCAAGGATGGTTTAACATACAGTAATCAATAAACATACAGCACGTAAACAGAATCACAAATAAAAATCACTGATCATCTCAACAGATGCAGAAAATTATTTGATAAAATTCAACATTCCTGGGACTGGAGCAGTGGCTCAGCGGTTACAGCACTTGCCTAGCATGCGCAAGTACGCAAGTTCAAACCACAACACCACGTACACAACGTAGTCTCAGAGCAATGAAAGCCACGTGAAAAACTAAATAAAAATTGATTCTGTCTCTCTCACTGTCTCCTCTTTCTTAAAAAAAATTCAACATTCCTTCATGATAAGAGCCCTGAATAAACTAGATATAGAAGGATCATACCTCTATGTAATAAAAGCTATATCCAATAAACTCACAGCCAACATCAATCACACTGAATGGGGAAAAAGCTGAAAGCATTTCTTATACAACCAAAGACAAGTCAAGGGTATTCATTCTCATTGGTCTTATTCAATATAATACCTGAATTTTGCCAGAAGAATCAGATAAGAGAAAAAATTAAAAGGGATACAAATAGGAAAGAGGACAAATAATCTCTGTTTGCAGATGATATAATTCTACACTTACAAACTGTAAAGACTTCACTAAAAGAACTGGTAAATTCAGCAACAGAATACAAAATCAACATAATGAACCCACTAAGAAATCACTTTCACAATAGCCTAAAAATAAGAATACCTAGGAATAAACCTAACCAAGGAGCAGAAAGACCTCTACATTGACAATTATTTTTTGAAAATTATTTTTTATCCTAAAGAAAGAAATTGAAGTAGTCAGGGGAAGACAAAAATACCTCCAATAATCATAGATTGAGAGAACTGTTAAATGGCCATACTGCCTAAAGTGATTTGTAAATTCAATTCAATCCCATCAAAACACCAATAACATTCTTTGCAGAACTAGAAAAAAATCCTAAAATTCACATGGAAGTACAGAAGACCTTGAATAGCTAAAGCAATCCTGAGTCAAAAGAGCAAAACAGGAGGCTTCACAACACCAGATTTCAAAATATACTATAAAGCAACGGTAACCAAAACATCATGGTATTGGTATAAAGACAGGCACATGGACCAAAAGAATAAAATAGAGGACCCAGAAATAAACCCACACATCAACAGCCAGGGGTTCTCAACTGGGATGCTAAAAACATATGGTGGAGAAAAGACAGCCCCTTCAACAAATAGTGTGGGATAAACTGGATATCCACATGCAGAAAACTGAAATTTGATGCCTATCTCTCATCCTGAAAAAAAAAATATTAACTCAAAGTGGATCAAAGGCCTTACTGTAATACCTGACACTTTATGACTATCAGAGGAAACATTTCAAGATGTTGGCTTAGGCAGTGATTTCCTGAATAGAACTCAAAAGATCAGGAAATAAATGGAAGAATTGACAAATGGGATTATAATAAATTAAAACACTTCTGCACAGCAAAGGAAATAATGAGTTAAGAGATAACCTAAAGAATGGGAGAAAATCTGCCATTATTCCAGTTATTCATCTAATAGGATTAAAACACAGAATATATAATTATCACAAAAACTTTAACACCAGGGGGCGGAGCAGTGGCTCCTCGGTTACGGCACTTGCCTGGAATGTGCGAGTATGTGAGTTCAAACCCCAGCACCACATACACAATGAAGTCTTGGTGCAATGAAAGCTGCATGAAAAACTAAATTTAAAAAATTGTTTCCCTCTTTCTCTCTCTTCACTGTCCTTCTCTCTTTAAAAAAAAAATTAACAACAAAAGAACAACTAATCCAATCAGTAAATACATGAGCAGGCACTTTTCAAAAGGTAGACAATAAATAAATGAAAAAAATGCTCAACAGCTGTAGTCATCAGGTAAATGCAAATGAAAAGTATAATGAGATTCCATTTCACTCAGTAAGAATGGCCATTATCAGACAACAAAAAATAACAAATTCTGGTGAGGATGTGGAGAAAAAGTAATCCTTTATACACTTCTGGTGGGAAGGTAAATTGGTACAGCCATTATGGAAAACAGAATGAAGGGTTCCTTATAAAACTAAAAGTTAAAACTACTATATGATCCAGCTATACTACTCCTGGGTATGCAACCAAAGGAACTGAAGTTCATACAATAGAGTTACCTGCATATCCACGTTTATTATGGCACTATTCACAATAGCCAAAACATGGCATCAGCTTAGGTGTCTGTCAACAGATGAATGGATTAAAAATATATGGTATATTAAATAAAAGAATATTATATTATTTAGTCATACAAAAAGAACAAAGTCATGTCATTTACAGGAAAATGAATGGAATTGTTGGATATTATGTTAAGTGAAAAAAGTAATACACAGACAAGTATCACACATTTTCTTTCATATGCAGAAACTTAAAAAGAGTTTTAGAAAAGAGAAGCTGAAAGTAAAAGAGGGACTAAAAGGGAAAGGGAAAGAAATTGGGTAGAGCATGGAGGGGGAAAGCAAATGAGTAAAGTAGGAGGGGTGGAAATAATCAAAGCACAGTATAAACATGCATGGAAATTACACACTGAAATCCATTAACCCATTAATTTGTACAATTACTATGCATTAATAATTATAATTTTAAAAATTAAAATTGTGGCATTCATCTTTGTTATAGTATATAGCACAATGTTTAATGTTTACTAGACACATCAATAACTATTTGTTGAATGAATAAATGAAAACCTGAACAAAGAAATTAGACAATGTTTCTAGACTCATATATTCCCTTAATATTAAAATTATGCCTGTTTGATTTTATAAATATATTATTCTCCTGAATTCATTAATTTTTGAAAAAATAAATTAATAGGTTTGGAGATTTTCATTGTCCCTTAAGGGAACTAAAGACACATAAGGGCACCATAAAATCAGGATTGGAAGTCTAAAATTCTAAATCATGTGACCTACTCTTAAATATCTTCAAAAACAAGTATGCTGGCTTTTATGTTTTCTATTATACTTAACAGGACATAATGGCTAAAATAATCTTATTTCTGTCAGGTTTGAATGTCCCAGAGGAAAAGTCTACATAAGCAAGAGTATACAGCAATTATAATAAATAAGAAAGTACTTAGGGATGTGCCAGTAATATGCCAGTGAATAATACATACTGGTTAAAATGAATATACGTGTGTAGGCTTTCATTTTTAAAGAGAACAATTATACTATTTATAGTAATAAGGCAAAAATAATGTAGTAGTTTTTATATGCTTCAAATTTTAAGAAAATTAATTCATGATGATTTGTAGGAGAAACAGAAAGAGATTCAAACAGCACACAGTTTTGAAAAGGAAGTCAAAAGAGACCATGAGTCATTCTGGACAACATACAAAATCTATAGTTAGAAAACCTGGCTTGGGGAGTAGATCTGACCCTTACTCTTTGCAACTGGGCACATCATTTACTCCATCTGCACCTCAATTTCTTTAAAAAAAAAATAGGATTTACAATGACCTGACATCCTACCTACAAGATTACATATTTCAAATTATATAGGAAAATGCAGATGGCAATATCCTTTAATACACTGCAACTGTAAATATCTATCCTTCCCTATCTTCTATATCCCTGTTGCTACTATACATATACCATCTCTGCAACTCCTAGGCAGGACAAGATGTTAACTTCTCAAAGAAGGACACTTTAGTGTCATATAGTAGCTAGGATCATATAGTAGCTAGGGCTACTAACAAATACCACAAACTGTGCAGCTTAAAGAATGTAAATATATTTTCTCTAAGTTCTGAAGGCTGAAGTCCAAGAGCAATGTGTTAGCAGAGCTAATTTCTTTTGAGATCTCTCTCATAGGCTTATAATTGGTTGTATTCTCCTTCTGTGTATTCATATGGTCTTCCCTCAGTGTATGTCTATGTCTTAATCTCTTCTTAAAAGAATGCCAGTCACACTCGTTTTGGGCCTACCCTTGACTTCATTTTACCTTAAATATGGTTTTAAAGACCTTATCTCCAAATATAGTCACATTTGGAAAAACTGAGGGTTAGAACTTCAACATATGAATTTTGGGGGACTATAATTTGGACCATAACAGATATAGAAATCCTACCACACCACATCACTTTTACTGTGGTACTTAGTACACTGCAATAAAATTATCATTTCTTACTCCCTGAATAGGCTATGAATGCTTGCACAGCACTGAGTATTTCCTATTTTTCTGTCTTTTAAGTGCAAAGCAAATGCTCAAATGAATGCTCCATAAACTGCTAATAATTGAATCTATAATACTTTCTAACAAAAACAATTAGAATTGATCTATCTTATGAAAATTACTAAATGGAATTTATAATATTCCAAGGATTTAAGAGAAAGGACAGATTTTTCACTCGTATTACCAAAGTAGCTCTCTTCCCAAATTCCCATACTTTCTACCTCAGCTTCTATCTTTTATCTATGTTGAGCTTTCCTCGGGTGTTGAATTTGGAGACTTTATGCAACCATCCCAGAAATCAATGGCTTTTTCCTCCACTTTTAAATTTCTACAGCATTTATGCATTTACAGAGCATTTAGCTTGATATTATTTGAGAGTTTGTTAAATATATATTATTACCTTCCCCTACTAAATCATGAACTTAAGAAAATGGACTATGTCTTATTCCTACCTATTTGAGAGACCAATGATAACCACTGAATGAACTCATCAAATTTCTTGAAACCAGAAGCCCCCTCAGGAAGAGAATTTTTCTTAAACAGGGAGATGAGTTGGAAAAGTAGCAAAAGGGTTGAGTATAATTTTGGACACAATGACTTTGAGGGAGACTCCATACATAGCTATTTGTAGCATATATAAAATGTGCTATAAATATAAAGTACTCCAAAGAAGTACTTTGACTATACATAGAAATTTGAGTCATGAGTACACAGAAGCTATTGGAAGCCAAGTAAGTGGATGAGATTGTTAAGGGAATGAAGAGGAACTAGGACGAGGCTGGAACGGTGGCTTGGCAGTTACGGCACTTGCCCAGCATGCGCAAGTACACAGGTTCAAATCCCAGCACCAAAGTACACAACTAAGTGTCAGAGCAACAAAAAACCATGCGAAAAACTCAATAAAAAATTTATTTTCTGTCTCTCTCTCTCTCTCACTGTCCTTATCTCTTTAAAAAAAAAAAAAAAAGAGGAACTAGGACTAAAGACACGCAAGAGAAGTTCTCAACTAAAGAACAATTACAATGCTGTGTACCCCCTTTCCCATGTACACACCTTTGTCCATAACAGCACCAAGGAGAAGACTGATGATTTGATCACAGAAGTTCCAGAGACTCTGACACTTCCTGTGTGATTTGGGCAAATTTCTAGACCTTTAAATCTTAGTTCCCTTTATTTGTAAGGTCAAGAGATTATTACCTCAATTCCTGATGTGCCATCTGCAGTAGGACCACTGCCAAGATGCAGATTTTTGTGAAAATTCTTATGGAAAAGACTATCATGCTCGAGGTGGAACCTTTGATTACTATAGAAAATTTAAAGGCCAAGATTCAGGATGAAGAAGGAATTCCTCCTGATCAGCAGAGACTGATCTTTGCTGATAAGCAACTGGAAGGTGGACATACTCTGTCAGATTACAACATTCAGGAGTCTACCCTTCATCTTGTGCTGAGGCTTTGTGGTAATACAAAAAAAAAAAAAAAGGAAGAAGTTTTATACCATTCCCAAGAATAAGCATAAGAGAAAGAAGGTTAAGTTGGCTGTCCTGAAATACTATAAGGTGATGAAAATGGCAAAATTAGTCCCCTTTGTCAGGAGTGCCCTTTAGATGAATGTGGTACTAGAGTTTTTATGGCCAGTTTGACAGACATTATTGTAGCAAGTGTTATCTGACTTACTGCTTCAACAAACCAGAAGACAAGTGATACGTACAAGTTAACAGAAGACATTAACTAACAAAAAAAGAGAATTTACTCCTCATAAGTATTTTGAAAATAGATCATTTTAGCAACCATGAAAAAAGAAAAATATACGAATGCAACACATATAGCATTCCTACAATGTGCTAGACACTGTCCTGATCGCCTTCATATAGATACACTTTTTAAAAAAATTTGTAAAAATATTTAGGTGCTACAGCACCTAGTAGGTACTATTATATCCCCATTTTCAGATGGAAAATGCAGTAAAGAAGAGTCAGAAAGTTTTTATGTCAAATGTATACACTTAATAAGCCTGAGTATAAAGGGTTGGCAATTTATACGATTCATTTTGTTGATAAGGTTTATTGCAATTCTAAGCATGTTCAAATATAAAAGAAAAGGATCCCAAAGAGAAAGGCTGAAAGCAACAAAAAGATGGGGCTAAGATATTTGGCCTTAGGTAAAAGGAAGCAGCAGGAAAACTTAAGTAGACAGTTTGAAGTAGTTTAGTTTGCTAGCAGCCAAGTGAGGCAGATCTCCTTTAATGATCTCTACTTTTTTTTTTTAAGTGAGAAGTGGCAACATGTGCTGAGAATGAGAGGAGAAATAAGGGTATTAGAAGCCTGAAGAGAACAGGTTTGACATAAGACATCACAGAAACTAGGACATGAAATGACTAAGTAGTGAAAGCCCAATGGCAGCAATCCATATAATTGTGTGATTTTTCTCCGGCAGGGTTCAGTAGAACTAGTATAAGAGAGAAGTGAGGCTGATTCAACAAGTTCCAGGACCTTTCCCAGATGGCAAAAGGAAAAGGGAGCATGGGAAAAAGGTCAGTGGCAAGAGAGTGAATGAAATAGTGGTGGACTCAAAATTAAATCATATAGGGAAGTAAGTGAATATAGATTTTGATGAGGCCAAAGAGACCTAATGGGATAATAAAAGATTAGGAAGAAGGAGAAATTTTGAACAAAGCTGCATATCTTCATGCATAATTTCAGAGGTGGACTGTCTCTGGGTGGCAAGACTGTGGGAATTGATCATCTCTTTAGATGATTACTTGAGTTGAAGAGGGCAACATGTTTGGAAAGAAATCATCCATGTGAACACTGAAGTCATTCAGAATGAGGACAATAATTGAAGTGGGAAAGTAGCTCTTGTGTGCTACAATCTAAAAGATCTCTAAAAGCGAAGATTTATACATCAGAAGATAAGAGTGGTACAACCCTCCTGACAGCATGGGGATTTTGAGAAGCTGATGATAGTGGATAGTGGTGAATACAATATTAGTTATCCCCACATTTCCATAACCATCCCCCACCTCTCTCATTGAGAGGGATGTAGTAGACTGAGCTGCATCCATTTAAAAGGGATTCAGAGCAAGTACTACACTCTTCAAGACTCAGGAGGGGCTGGCTCGGCGCTTATGGAGCTTGCCTTGTATGCGTGAGGATGTGGGTTTGAACCCCAGCACCACATACACAATGAAGTGTAGGGGCAACAAAAGCCACGTGAAAAATTAATCAAAAAATAGATTCTTTCTCTTTCACTCTCCCTGTCCCTCTCTCTTTAAAAAAAAAAAAAAAAGACTCAGGAGGGAGGCTGGCTTCCATTTAAGGCCACACAAAAACAAACCAGTAAAACGGTTAACAATGTATGAAATTGGAAGTTTGGAGAACAAATGCTAAAGAGTTGAGAAAGAGAAACAAAAACAGTTGGGAAAGAGGAAGCCAGAAAAGCACAAGAACAACAGCATAAAACACAACAGATGACCACAGAGGCAGGAACAAAGACAACCGGTGGTGAAGACTTGCTGGGTTTATTTAGCCATAAAGTTATCGAAATAATTAGTTCTAGAAAATCTGTGATGACTACAGTTAGCATTTATAGATAGGGAGGGAGCAGACATTTCAGTTCCTAATGTGTGAGCAACATTATGTCAAGGTCTTTAACACAACACCTTACTTAAACCTAACAGCTTCACCCTCCCTCATTTTGTAAATGAGAGAACTGAAGCTCTGAAAATCAAAAAGACATGTCCATAGTTGTACAGCTAATTTTTAGTGACACTGAGGAACCAGACTTCTTTTCAAATCTAAATAAGGAAGGTGATATAAAAAAGAGCATTTTGGCCATTTTCTATGGGTGAGATTTTGTACATTTTTTAACTCCACAAAGTCTACCAAACAAGGTTACTGTAAAGGTTAAACTATAGCTTCAAAACAAATCCTAGTAGTTACTTTTTTAAAAATAAAATTGGCCTACTTATTTTCAAAATGTGGTGGAATTTCTTATTTGGTCTCTTTCAAACAAGAATCTCAAGTTCTGAGTTATCGATACAAAGTGTGATAATTAATTACACAAATAGTAGTAAACTGAGGCAGTTGATTCTAGTATGCCTAGAATCAAATCCAAACTACATAGCTTCATGTCTTTACTACAATGAATGGTTCCAGACCATCTCTGTTGCTACATATCCCACTACTGACTTACATAAATATAATACTCAAACTTATGGCTGCTATCAATTCTTAACCATCATACTATATACTTGATCTTACTCTGCATCTCTACCTAAATTATTACATGTCTACTGAAATTTGTTCTTTAAGGTCCAAACGAAATTCATCTTGAATGTAAACTTGTTTCTAAATATTGAGAAATGATGGCTCTTTCATATGAACTTCTAAATCATTCTGCTTTTACCTCCCTTAAAATATACTATATTGTGCCTTCTAATTTAGAAAAGCATGAAAAATTTTTCATTTCTTCTGGCAGTGCATAAGCTCCTTAAAGATAGGTGGAAGGGAACCAACATTACTTTGCATCTACAAAGTACCTACAGTTTTTCTTGTGATTGTGTATTAGTTTCATGTAATCTTTGTGACACCCTATGAAAAAGGAATTTGCTCTTTACAGATAAGTACCCTGTAGCTCATAGAGGCTAAACAGTTTGCTTACAGTCATAAAGCCAGTAAATGACAGAGTATAGATCTGAATCCTGATCTTTCTAATTATAAAGCTTTGGCTCTTTCCACTACACTCTGCCCAAAGACCATGGGTAGATCCTCACTGCTTTATCAGACTCTTTTCTGTCCACCCACTAATCATCAAAGGAAAACCCTTTTATCATTACATATGATAAAAAAAAAAGGATGTGGGGTTTTTGCCCTCCTACTTTTCAAGACTTTCAGAGTAAAGAAAATGATTAATATGAATCCTGAATAAAGATGAAGAGATAAGAAACCCTGCTTCCAGAAGAAAAAGTAAAAAACCATTACTTTTCCACTCAAGTTTAAAAACTCCTTTGAGGTTTGCACCATCTGGTTATATCACTCTCCACCCCACCTCATCTGTCTTCTACCACCCTCCTGATTAATCCCTCTTTTTACTGCACCTGGGTCACAATCTTCCTCTCTTGCCCACATCCAACCATCCTAAATCACTTCAATATCCACAATATATTGATGTTTTCAATATATCCATCCTCAGAGTTCCTTGCCATGCTCACCTTCACAGACCTTCATTTCTACTGTATTTCAGCTACCCACACAGAGACCTAATTGTCACCTAGGATAGGTCCACATCAGACAACTTAACTCCATGTTAATAATAATAAATTAATATTCAATTTTCTGACCACAATATCCAGCTTACTTCCACTAAATTTGCTCATTGAACCAACTCAAGAAATTACAAAATCTTCAAGTCCAAAAACAATTCATTATATACTGTTTCCTGTCTCAATTAATATTACCACCATCTTCCTGATTACCCAAGCTAAAAACCTAAGCACACACTAGATTCCTCATTCTCTCACATGCACAACCACAAAGGCTCAGATTTTCTCAAATTCATTCTTTTCTCTTCATCCCCACAACCACTTTTTTGAAGTGTTATGTTAACCATGCCTGATTAAAAAAAAAAAAAAAGCAATCACCTAATGAATTAATTTCAAGATACTTATGCATACAAGGTCCATCATGGCAGGGCTTCTGCCTGTATTTCCAGTCTCACAATTTACCACTTCTATCTTTACTATTATATTTTTATCAGTCCCAAACTGCTATAGCTCATTATGTGAGTCATTCCTTTTCTTAGACTGATTCCTCTGCTCAAGCTGTTTTCTGTTTGAAGCATACTTTCTACGGATCTCTGCCTAGCTTACTCCAACTTATCACTTAAGATTTAGATCGGTATCATCTCTTCCCAAATGTTTCCTCAACTCCCAGGCTAGCCTAAGAGCACTCAACTTTGGGTTAATCACAGCATCACATGTGCAGCTCTTACTTTTTATTCTGAGTTAACCTATTTAAGCATCTAATTTGCCAGCTCCACAAAGATTAGAAATGTCCCTTTTTCATTTTTGTATATTCAGCTAAGCACAGCATATAGCATAGTGCTGGACACAGAATAAGTATATAAATGTAAAAATTAGACCACACTAGGTTTAAATTTTCAGTAAAATGTTCACACCAGTGCTTCTCAGTTTAGCGTCCCCTAGCTTTACCTTCAAGTTCTTTGAAGCTTCAGAGTCTTTTCCAGATCTGTAGAGTTCTATAGAGAATGGTGCTATACAAAACTTACATAAAAGGGAAACACTATTGCACAAACATTCTAGAAATCCAAACTTGACATATATCTGCAAACTTCAAAGCCACTGACCAATTTTAAAAATGAATACAGAACGACAAATGTAAAGAACCAATTCTGACTGTTGGTATGTGCATGTCTCAGCTATAAAACAGTGGAAGTTTGCTTAGAACTTGAAAAGGGTCCCAGATACAAGATTTTATCTACAAGGCCATCACATCTCTGCTGGGCTTCAGAAATTCTTCATCTGCAGAGTTGTTTAGGCAGGGGTTTAGAAAATTGGTGAAATAACCTTTTAAAAATAAAACCCCACTTACCACCAAAGTTGTGACTTTTGTGAAAAGCAAGTTAGAAATAGTGCTATTAAATGAGCAACGAAAAGTGTTCTTTTTCATAGTAATTTGGGGCCTTCTGCTGGCAGTTTGAAATAGAGCAAAGAGTTCAGTGTAATAAAGCATTTTCTTCTTCAACTAAATATTAAATTGAAGCTTGGCACCAAACTACTTCTCAGTCCTTTTCAGAGTAAAAATAATGAGCTCTTCTATTTGCACGGCATATTACACTTTCTATACATTACACTTTTATACAGCTCATTTGACAAAGCATCTACAGACATCTTTTAAAGGAAGGGAAATGTAAAAACTCCCACAAAACAGAATCTCAGTTCCTGAGAACAAACACTACTAGATGGCTACTTTTTTAAGTTCAAAACACTGCTCAGAAATGAGGGAGAGTACTTTTTACTAAAGCAGGACAACTCGTGGGGTTAAGGAGGTTCCTGTAGAAACAAGGTTTCGTCTGTGTTCATATCAAGACCTTCTTTTGAAGAGAAGTCATTCAGAGAGTGGATCAGAGACCACTGAGTATGAGAAATGACTGAAGGAACCGGGATTACCGAAAAGAAGACAAACCTCAGGAGACGTGAATATCACCGTCAGATATCTCAACAGCTTTTCCATAAGGAAAAGAACTAGGAAGAAGGGGAGGCAGCTGTTTCAGTCAAGCTATAATCAAATCTGTCCAGGAGCAGAATGGGTTTCCCTGGGAGCAGATTAGCTTTCCATCACTGCTAGAGCTGTCCAAATAAGTTCGTCCAATTCCTAGGGTACTACTCGGGGTTTCGAAAGACACTCTGGCACGGGGACGACCCTGGATGACTTCCAGTTGCATTGCTGTCTGCAGAAGTTCTGGGGTTCACCAACACCTTTCACTGCTGTGCCCACGTGTGCCCTCCCCGGCTGCTGGCTCGCTTAAGCGCCAGCGGCTCCTGCCCGCGTCTGAGTTTGGAACCTGCTCTCCCGGCCGGTTCGTGCTCCGAGCAGGGGCAGGTGGCACACGTGAGTTCTCCCAGCCTGGAAGACCGCGGCTGACAGACGCAGGCCTTCGGCGCCCTGGACCCCCGTTATCCTCGCCTGCCCGGTGCCGGGACCGGCCGCCAGCACCGCAGGCATTGTCACCTCTGGCGTCTGGGCAGCCGTACTGACCCAGCAGACTCCCCGGCCCTGCCCGGCCCAGCGCCGCCGCGCACTGACCACCCCGCGAGGCCGACACTCCGTGGGGCCCCGGCTTTCGCGCCCAGGGCCGCCGGCTGGACCCTGGGCCCGGACGCACACTCAGCGCGGGCAGCCGGGGGTCGCGGCCGGACTGACAGGGCCAGGGCAGGGCAGGGCCGCGGCCGCGCGCGGACCGCGAACACGCAGGCCGCCGCGACAGACGGGCAGCCGGGGCCGGGAGGGGCGGTCGCCGCGGCCGCGCAGGTCGGCTGCCGGCCTCCGGTCGCCGGCGGCCCCTCAGGGCGCGGGCTCGGCGGGCGGCGGGAGCCGCGAGGCGCTTACCTGCGGGCGCGGCGACGGGGGCGCGGGGCGGCTCACTCGCTTCCCGCCGCCATGTTTCCGCCGCGCAGGGAGCGAGCGAGGACGCGGGAAGGGGGCGGGCGGGCGGCTCGGGAGAGCGGCGGGCGGGCGGCGGGGGGCTCCACCGAGGCGGCGGCGGCGGCCGAGGGGGCGGGGGCGGAGGCTCCGGGCTCCGCCCCCGCCTCCCGCCGCGAGGTGGCGCGCGCCTGGGCCGTTGGGCTCGCGCCGCGGGCGAGCGGGCGGGGCGGCGCAGCCGTGGGAGCGACCCCGCCCGGCCTCCCGGCGGCCCCGCCGGCGCCCGACCCGCTGTCTAGTTCTGCTCTGGAGCAGAGGTAAACCGGCGCGCCCAGAGGGCTCGGGTTCGAATCCCGCCGCCGTGGGCAGCGGGCTCAGCGCAGCCCCGCCCCGCCCCGGGCTGGCTGTGCGGTGACCTTGAGCGAGTTGCTGCGCACCTCCGCGCCAGCGCTCTTCTCACCACCCCAGGGCTGGTGGGAGAAAGTAAGCGAGTGCGCGCAAGCCCACGGTAAGGGGCGGGGTACCCGGCGAGGGTAAGCGGTTCGGGCGCTGCTCTTCGGCCACACAGGAGGCCTCCGTGTGCCAGGCACGGTGCACAGGGTCGTGCCCCAAGTGCTGCTGGACACCAGTTCGGTTTCACCGCCATCTCCTTGCAGCAGCCGGGAAACCGAAGTCCGCGCAGGTGAAGCTACTTGTGCAAGGCGCGCAGCTGGGAAAGGACGCGCGGAGACTCCGGTCCACTGGTGCCCGCCTGCGGCCGCGGTTGGCGCTCTTAGGGTGGGTCCAAGGGGCCATCCCTGAGCCAAAGGCATTCCAGCCGGCTGCGGAAGGCGTCTGCAGGGGAAGCTCGTTTCAGACAGGCAGAGGGAAGAATGAGTGCCAGGGCATCAAGGCAGGGACCGCTGGCCAAGGCACTAGTGTGGGGGACTGTGGGAGACCTGGGGAGCTGCTGCTGCTGCTGCTGCTGAAGGTAGGAAGGCAAAGGACACCAACCAGAACGTGGAAGGAGGGCTCTAGACAAGGAGCTTCGGATTTATTTTATAGGCCAAAAAGTTGCTCATTTTGGGCCTCGGACCCATTTCAGGTGCCAGTGAACTTATTTATTCCTTCTAATGCAAATGTTATTTGCTTTTCTTCACTGTCTTTCTCACAGAAGTGTACAGTGAGGTTTTCTATATGACATTGCAACAGCTTAAATACAGAAGCAGATTTTAGAATCCAGCTGTCTTCATTTAAAATGTTTGCACAAATGTAAAACACCCTCTTCTCATTAATTTTTGTCTGGGAAAATATAATTTTTTTCATTTTAAAATGTGCTTGTGTTAATACATAATCAGTTTATTTGTCACTTTTAACAAATATTTTAAATTTTCAGTTTGAATTTCCTATGGTAAATATTAATAGAAGTAACACAGGTACCTTGAAGTCTTCAGTAGTATTTTAAGACTGGAAAGGAGACCTGAAAGGCTTATGAATGTCTGCTAGGCAATACAAACTATTGGGGAGTTTTACTTCAGGAAATGACCTCAGATTTGCATTTCAGAAAGCTTTCAAGACCCAAGTTGATTTCCTGCCACATGCAGACTTTCAGGACACAGAGGTAGAATCATGAAAGTGTAGGGCTGATGAGCCACAGAGCTGGGATCCAGAAGACTCCAGTCACTATTCCTGATTTGGTATCACCTTGCTGCTGGACAAACAGCCAGGCGTGTATCCTGTTTTATACCTTTGCTTGCACTCTACCCTGTGTAAGGAGGAATCTGCTGCTGAATGCTGTGGCTGCTGCTGCTCTTTGACCCAGAGCACTGCGACCTCTACTTTTTGCCCATTTTCTGAAAAGCAAGTCAGTGAAGCAGATGGGAGGAAAGGTAGAGGTTGCCAATAACTGTGTGGGTGGGCATGAGAGTCCTCGAAGAAGATACCCAGGGCTGCACAGTCCAGAATATCCTTTACATATTTCTAGGACTCTTCAGGTGAGGGAGAGGGAAAGTGGTGTCAAAAGTTCTGCAGTCTGGAAAACTGCTTTTGAAGATAAGTTCTCCCCAAATGTCCACATCTGATGAATGTCTTGTAAAAATACATTTAAAACTTCCTTGAGGGACTGGAGCAGTGGCTCAGCGGTTGCAATGCTTGCCTTGCATGCGCGAGTACGCAGGTTCAAATCCCAGCACCACATATACAACGAACTGAGCAACGAAGGCTACATGAAAAACTAAATAAAGTTGCTTCTCTCTCTGTCTCTCCCTCCCTCCCTCCCCCTCCCTCTCTTAAAAAAAACGTCCTTGCCATCCTAATTTAAGCATATAGAAATAAATTTAATATTTCTCAACTCAGTGTGAACATGAATCAGTAACAGGCTTTATTATTAAGGAATCCCCTGGGCTGCTAAGGAGCAAAGGACATAGAAAAAGTGGTCCCAGAATGCTGTGTTGTGAGAGTTCTTGGATGCTTTCAAGTATCTGTCATTTGCCACATCTCTTGCTGTCAATGTTCCTGTCCTCTTTATACCTGCTTCTAATCTGCTAAACCCAAGAAGGCACATAATCTAAGTTTATCAGAATTGTATCAAATGGTCTCTGAGCATGGGTGTGAGGGACTTTCCTGGGATGGAGCACTGGAAGGCCTGATATGGTGGCAGTTATGGTAGTTGATTATGAGCTACAGGGTTGCTCTTAACATCTCTGGTTTCTGTTTTTTCCCATTTAAGACGGGTTGATTATATGCCCATCTCTCAAATTGTTAAAAGGATTAACTCAAAGCATTTAGCCTGCATCATCACTTCTCTGCCCAGACATTTTTTGTCCTCAGCTCCACTTCTATTATTTCCAATTGGAGGCCTCAGACCTCACAGTTAAAAAGCAAAATCATGACTACTCTTTCTGTTATCTCCGTTTTAGATAATGGCTTCACCATAATCCAAGCCACCCACTCGCAAAACTGATAGTGGTTTAAAATGTCTCCCTGTCCTCTTCCACATGCAGTAAATTTCCACGGCACACTGTCTTTGCCCTAGTGAAGGTCACACTCTTGGACTGTAGGAACTAAAACATGAATCTGGACTCTCATCCCCCAAACTTGCCTCCCACAACTGACAGATTCTGGTGGCATCATGTATTCCATCATAAAACTCAATAAGTCCTCATTAACTGCGGGACAAAGTCAATCCCCTTAGCCTTTTGTTAAGTCTCCATGACCTGACCACGACCCTCATTTCTAAATGCATTTCTCACTGTCCTCCTTAAACTTCCCTTTTGATTCACTTGTATTCTAATTTGATGTTTTCTTCTCTAGACTTTCCCATATGCTGTTCTCGTTTTTTAGAATGCTGTCCTCTCCATTTCCATGCATCTGATTCCTAACCCAGTTAGCCCAGCTCCTGAGCCTGTTTTCTCAAGTTTGTCAATATGAAACAAATTCTCCTGCCTCTCCTCACGTTAGCGCTCATGCAAACCTCTCTTACAGCCTGAGTTACTCTCAGTCTCATTTGAGTAAAGTATCTTATCTTGCTCACTTACATAGTAAATTTCTTAAAAGCTGGATCAGGGTCTGATCTACAACAGCACTGAGCAGATGTTTAGTAATTTTTTTAAATGAATGAATATATAGTAGAACACTCTATAGTGATACAAATAAATAATTTGGAACAAGATTGAAAAACAATGGTTCTTGGGCCAAATCTGTCCCCTCTATCTATTTGCATTTGGTCTAGGAACAAAGCTTGATTTTTCCATTTTTAAATTGTTAGGAAAAATCAGAAGAGGAGCAATATTTCATGACATAGGAAAATTATATGGCAAAAGTTTTATTGTAACTTAGGCTTTCTATTGCTGCCTTTGTGCTACAGTGGGCCTTAGGACCCACAAAACCTAAAATACTCATTAACTGGCCCTTTACAGAAAATTGTGCTAATCCCTGATCTGAGCTACATGTAATAACATGGAAATGTCTTAGAAACAGTGCTGAACAACAATAAGAGGATAAGCAGTGTGATGCCACTTACAAAGTTTTAAAATAAAAAACAATGCCAGTTTTGTTGAGGGACACATACATAGGTCATAAAAATATAATGACATATATGGAAACAGCACCAATTTTACGTAGTGGTTCTGTCTAGGGGGTTGGGAGTGGGAATGTTTCATATTAAAAACAAAATGTTTCACAAGAAATGAATAAATGAGGTTCAAAGACTTTTTGACTTCTACTTTGCTCAAAAATACTTGTGTTTGGTTTTCACATATAGTTACCATGTTAAGTGAACTCTAAATCCTGAGACCCCTGCTCTGCTGAGTGTGAATATCATTTAGAACATGGCAGCTTTCTGGTCACACAGAGGGGTCGTGATTGATGATCCTCTGTGAGCAATGCTCCTGGGAAGGAAGTACACCTCAGTCATGGTTGGGCAGATGAGGCTGGGTTCCCTGCTTTGTCTCTGGAGGGGCGCTTCCTCCTCGACAGGCACTGGTCTCAGTGTCAGTCTACCCATCTATGGGAAAAGAAGATGGATAGAATGTGTCTGGATCCTGATCTGCATCCTTGTGTCTCGTTTAAACTTTGATTCCACACTCAGATCTTTGCCATGAGGTCCCCTTTAGCTTATCATCAGCGAATCTCTCTCATAATGAACCCATCCCATCCTTTGGGCCTCTCTGATTTCCTTTCTTCAAGTCATTCTGAGCTTTCAAAAGACAGTTCTAGGTCAGGACTGCCCAGATAATCTCCCTGCTTCAAGGTCAACTGTACCAAATCACATAAACTAATCACAGGAGTAAAATCCATCGTAGTCATGGCTCAGTGATAATTCAGGAGGTGCCAGGAATCTTGGGGGCTGTCTTAGAATTCTGCCTACTGCAGCTAGTGAGAAATGATCTCCCTGGCAGTTTGTTTTATAACTGTCCATGGCACAATATGTGTTGTATTGCCATTACTGGGTACATTTGGAAGCTCCTTTTCTAGACTGAAGCCTTCTCCAGAGGGGGGACCTCACTCACCTGTAGTTCCAATGCTTCAGACAAAATGTGGCATAGAGATATACCTACATACTTTCTTAAAAAAGAAAAAAGTTAAAAGTACATATATTATTTTTTGGATCCCTGCTTCTCTTTTAGATCCAGTTCAAAGCTTCTCTGACACCTCTCAGGAAGAGTTAATTGCTCCCTCCTCCATTCTGTCAATTGGCAAATATCTTAGTACGAAGTGTATCACACTATAGGATTTTAAGTTAGACCGGTTTCCTTGGGCACACAAATTTCACTTGTATTCCACTTGGTTTCCAAGGGCACATCACATTATAGGTGGCACTGTTTGTATTGGGCATGAGAGTAGTACTGGGGATTGAACCCAAGGGTACTTTGTCACAGCTACAACCCCAGCCCTTTTTATTTATTTTTTTTATTTTTTACTTTGAGATAGGGTCTTCCTAAATTGCTGAGGGTCTTGCTAGGGCTGCCCTCAAACTTGCAATCCTCCTTCCTCAGCTTCCTGAGTTCCTGGGATTCTAGGTGTATACCACTGTACCTGGCTCATGTTTGTATTTTTTTAAAGGAGATGAATATAGAGCAGAATTGGGCTATGACAGACCCTGTGATCCTTGGAAAGGGCAGAGGGAAGCCAAGAAGTACAGAGGCAAAAGAGAGAGATGAAAAGAGACAAATTAATCAGGATATATATACATATTTCTTTTAAAGATTGGCTAAAAGATCTCAGTTCTACTGTTTTATGTATTACATTAAGGAATTAAACCTGGCAGAGCCTTCCATAAGGGATAGCAAAGAGGAGTGATCATTCTGTCCCTGACAATTGAGGGAGCAGTATTTTATTTTTATTGTGTTGTTGATGACCCCAGGGGAGAGGACATGAAGGAAATGTAAGAGATGGCTTCTGATGTTTAAAGGAAGTTGGGGTGGGGGAGGCACTAAAATACACAAGCTTTTCACCTCCTCCTTGATTTTGATGATTCCCTTCCACACCTCCTCCTGGCCATTGGCCTTCTGTGACCTCTTTTCTGCTTCAAAGCTGCCCAAAGTCATTAAATGAACAGTTTAAACAGATTTTATCTGCATTTAAAATTTGAGATCAAAAGAAGGTTGGAAACTTTGAACTAACTTACTAGGAACTCTGAACCTCCTGTCCCCTCAGAGAAAGCTGCAGTGTTGATTGGCAACTGTGATTCAATGGAGAGTGCGTTTGACCTGACTTAATGCTTAAGCTCAGCTCCTGAACAAATAACCCCAGGAAGCTCCTTAACTTCTCTGGGCCCCCGAACTATCTGAATTTGTTCATCCATAGAGTAGGAATAATGTACCCACATCACAGAGTGGTAAATTTTGACCAGATAGAGTTGCTCTAACATTTTTCACAGGTCCAATTGTTTGCAGGTTTGCTTCCCCCAACCCCCAACCCCCAACCCCCACACCCAGATCAACCAGTTAGACTTACACCTGCTCCATGAACAGCAGCTACACCTTTCAGTTGTTTTAATGCTGAGGCTCCCATTCCTGAAACAATTAGAATGGTTAAGCTAACCAGAGTCCACTGCTGGAACTAAAATACAGGCCAGAGTTTAGGGGATAACTGCAGTAATAGCCATGATGGTTCTAGTTGTCCTTAAGTGATGGATGAACAGCAAGTTCATTAAGATTCCCACCACTGCTCAGAGCCTGTGTTTATTGATAGAGCTGGCCTGCTAGCCAGTTATTGAGTCCCACATGTGTCAGACCCTTGGAGAGATACTAACATGGTGTAGCACTTTTCCCCAAGGAGCTTACAGTCTGGTGATGACAGATATTATGATACAAGGAAGGAAGTTACCAGTGCTACAAGGGAAATGCAATCAGAACATTATGGTATTTGGATGATTCAGGAAAGATTATTAAAAAAATCCTTATTTTGGTTGGGCCTTGAATGATTGGTAGAAAAAGTTGGTTAGAGGGAGTATTAGGGGAATGGGATATTATATGGAGAAATATAATGAGGGACAGAAAACTGAGAGACATGTTTAAGAAATGCCAAGTAGTTTTGTGTGGCTGGAGCAGAGTCCATACAGGAAAGGCATAGGATCTACACTTAACTATGGAGAGTCTCAAATGTCACCTCAGAATTCTGAGGACAGGTAGGGTAAGCAGAGGATGTGCAGGATGGAGGGAGCAGAAGTGCAGAGTTTGGGTAACATTGTCTGGCTCTCACTGATCCCTTTGCATGGAATGCTCCCACTCAACCTCTCCCTCAACACTCCAGCCTGTGCTCCATCACAAATGCCATCTCCCCCAAGAAGACTTGCTCCATCTCCAAGCCAACTTAATCTCTCCCAATTTGGAGCTGTCCACAGCTTACATCTGACCCTTTCCATTGACACTTATCACAGGCCAACCTGCCAGATGACAAATTTAATTATTGTTTTCTAAATTCTGTACACATTGCATGTTTCATAAATGTTTTTAAGTTCAGTAGGATTCTCTTGAATATTCTGCCTATAATCTGGGGATGCAGGGTCATGATGCTCAGTCACCCTCACTAGTATTCCTGTAAACATGGTAGACAGACTATAGATTTGAATGCCTTTCCACTCAGTTATGCCAGAGTCTGAAATTGGATGGAACCTTAGAATTCACTAGTCCTCACTTTGCCAGTGAGGCCCAGAGAAGTGCAATGACTTTGTCAAATCCTGTCTACCTCCCTGGCCTCTTGAACTGCAAACACTGAACTGCTTGTAATTCTTCCCACACTTTATGGGAACTTGATGCTGTTCTTGCCTTTGAGATTCTGCTCATACCTGGAACATTTTCATTGTTAATTTGTCTCTTCCTCTACTTTCATCGGATTAATACCTACTTATCAATTGAGACTGTCTACCCTGAGAACTATCTCTGATATCTTCTCTTACTTCCTTACCCAAGGATGGGTTAAATATCCCTCTTCTTCCTGCCTTAGTACCCTGGGCACACACTTTCATCATTGCTCTTCTAGAAGTTCCAGAGAGTGAGAACCCTCTCTGTATTCTTCACCATATCCTCAGAACCTTACATCTGGAATGGCTCAGTTAATATTTATGGAATGGATATGCAGAGTGGGGCCCTCTCAGACCCAAGTCACAGGCCAGAGAGGCAAACTCTTTATTGTCTACCCTGCAGTATAGGCCCCACTGGCTACTCAGATTCTGATTACATGAATGCTTTTCAGAGATGTGCTGAGCCCCCCAAGCCTCATTGTTTATCTAAGACACGTCTACTCTTTCTCCTCTTGTAAAATGCCAAATAAAAATAGTTCCAGGAAACTATGTGGTTGAGAAATTCCAGGCTCTGTCTAAGTGCCTAGATAAAGGCTGTTATTGTTAGGAAGTTGGTCATTAATCCAACATGCCTTTTTTCCGTGCTTTGGTTTCACACCCATCTAAAGGCACTGATTCTTCTTGTCCTTAGTTGCCCTTAAGTCTTTTACTCACTGGTAACTGAAAAAAATTATGACTTGACAGCAATTAATATAACAATTATCTAAAAGTTATTAGTTGACCATGAACTCACTTTATACTCTGGGTGAGTGACTTTAAGTTAGCTTCCTCTCAAAGAGATTTACCAGAGGTGGCTAGCCTTCTCATCTATAAAATGGGAGAAACAGCACCTTTGTCATCAGATTATTTAAGAGGCTCCTGGCACACAGTAATAGTAAAGGAAATGTTCCCTCCAAATCATGAATTGAAATCTCTCACTTTGTTCTGCTGCAGCCAGATCATCTGGGCTATTGAGTTGTGTCATAGGTGCTGTATATTTAAAGAGAGATGTTGACTGATTTACACCCAGAAGCAAATGACCAGATAAGAAATCTGGAAATCAGACTTTACAAAAAAATGGATGAAAGAGTTGGGAATATTTATCCTAGAGAAGAAATCACTAGAGTGGGGTGCGGCATGGTCTTGAGGTGGTCTTCTAATAATTGAAAGGCTGATGTGAAAAGATTAAGCCTGTTCTGTTCCATAAATGTCAAAGGGACATTTATTAGGTGCTAGAAACTGGGAATACAATCAATCAATTAATTAATTAATTAAAATAAGAAAGAAAGAAAAGAAAAGAAAAAAAAAAACCTTTCCTTAGGGATCTTAGACCACAAAGGATCAAGACACCTTACAGAGGGGACAGAAGTCCCCTCTGCTGGAGAAAGCAGAGAAGAATCCATTTGGCCCAGAGCAACTGGGGGAAAGTTCACCAAGGAGGGGACACTTGAGTGGACCTTAAAGGAACATCAGGTTTGCTTTGTTCAGAGGAAGAGGGAAAGGGGATCCAGGAAGCAAGTGTAACATGTTCAGAGGCAGAAAAGCATCTTGTAGGAAACCTAGGAAGGTTTCCTGCAAGAGAGGAGGAAAGGGAGCCTGCAAGTTCTGCTTGGGAGCCAGATTGTCAAGGGTCTGGCTTATTCAGCTAAGGAGTTTGGACTGCTTACCTTGAGTGGGTATTGAAGAGCTTTCAGAGGCATTTAATCAGGGGATTTTTGTTTTGAAGGAGAGCTTCAATGCAGAGTGCTGATGGCACTGGGCTGAAGAGACACAGGAGGCAGGGAAGGCAAGATACTAGCACATCAGAGCGTTCATCAGAGGAATCCGCTTGTCATTGGTGAACTTGGATCTGTTCTTTAAACCCTCTGAACTTTTTAATTTTCAGTCTGTAGTTGGGATATTGGTTGAACATTCCTAATCTGAAACCCAAAATCCCAAACTTTTTGAACACCAACATGATACTCAAAAGAATTCAGACTTTAGAGCATTTCAGATTTCAGAGTTTTAGATTAGGGATGCTCAACTAGTAAAATCTGTGCATATATTCCAAAATCCGAAAAAAAAAATCCAAAATCTGAAGCACTTCTGTTCCCAAGCATTTTGGATAAGGGATATTCAGCCTGTAATGGCATCTACTTTATAGTGGTGTCTTTTTTTTTTAAGAGAGAAGGACAGTAAAAGAGAGAGAGAGAGAGAGAGAGAGAGAGAATCCATTTTTATTGAGTTTTTCACATGACTTTCATTGCTCTGGACACTTAATTGTATACATGGGTGCTGGGGTTTGAACCCATGTACTTATGCATGCTGGGCAAGTGTTATAACTGCGGAGCCACTGCTCCAGCCCCTATAGAGGTGTCTTAAGAATTAAGTGAGATAATTTATCCAAGACCCTCACAGTTGACTGGTACTCAATAAGATGGTACTCAATAAGAGCATCATTTCTTTCCTTCTCTTTCTTTTAGTGGACAATTAGAGAAATAGAGTTCTGCTCAATGAAGCTTGAAATTGTAGCCAAATAATGACATCAATTTCCTTGGGAGAAATGAATATATCACTGGCTATGTTCAAGAAGGGTATTTCTTTCGTGGAAGGGGAGTTGAACCAGATAAATCTCTACCTTCCCTTTCTTATCTTAAAATGCTGTGATTCTGTCACATTCAGGGTCCTAGTACTGAGAATACATCTAGTCAAGAATCTGGGGTATTTTAGTACTGACCTTGTTTAAAGCAACTAGCTGGACCTAAAAGGAATGGCTCTTTCTCAGAAATGAATATCCATTATTGAAGTGTATAATTTGAAAAGGCCCTAACCTAAACTTATAACAGTGCCTGAAGGGCACCTGTAGTGTGGGAGGAAGAATACTGAATACTAGATTTGAAGGTTAGAGGTGTAAGATAATGATGTCAGAAAGTAAGGATTTTGCTGTAGGTCACTTTCTGCTTATTGGCCTGTTTCTCTATCACGGGGATATGGAGGTTGGAACTCTGAGGTGTCTTCTAGTACTCACATTCTGAGATTCTGGGAGTCTAAGTTATTAAGATCATGAAATTATGGATGTAAGAATGTTAGAAGGTTCCAAGTGTTCCTACAGTAACTGTCACTCCTAGGTTATACATATGTCTCAATTCAACAGCATCAAGCTCCCACCTGAGATACATTCCAAACGTGTCACACACATTAAGGCAAGACTCACTTGACATTTCTTCTAAGAATCAGAACTTTGGAACCCAGTGCACTTTGATTCTCAGCATTAATTTAGCTGCATATTGGATTATCTCATATTTCTGGTTGAGAGAGGGGACACTTTCTCTAGTATAGCACAGAAATAAAATATCAGTCATCTGTCACAGAAGGAAGAGATTGTTTTATCTCTTAACTTCAGAGTCTTGAATGTGCTTTATCCCACAGCAGAGTAAAAGGAAGGCTAGGTGTAGGACAGTGCTGCTTTTGGACACACTCTTCCCGCTACTGAGTGTCCCCCGGCCAGCTCCTGCTCTTCCTCTGTCAGATGTACACTATGCTTCCTTTAGTACTTTGTATCAATAGCACTGATGATAGTGTATGATGATTATTGCAGACATTGATTCTCTATGAATGGGTAAGGAGCAGGGCACTAACATTTTTTGAGCACCTGCAATGTGCCAGGAGCATATATCATCTACTGTCATCCACATAGAACCCTTCATGGAGTAGGTGTTGTTATTCTTTGATAAACTGAGGAAATGGATACCAGAGAAATTAAATAACTTGCTTAAGATTGTATGGCTAGTAAGTAACTGAGCCTTCCTTTGAGACAGGTGCTATTTGGGTTCCAAAATGTGCTGTAGATTGTTCATGCTCTTTTCTTGTCTTTTCATCATCTCTGTAACCCAAACTCTTAGTATGGGGTCAGCTTTTGGAGTATATCAATTACCATTGTTGAATGACAATCCGGTTCTGTTCAATTAATCAGTAAAGATTTCCTGAATGGAGTAAAGTACTGGGTGAGCTATAAAAGAGAATGTAATTGGGTGGGGATCGAGCTAGCCTTTCCTTAACTTGCAATGAGCTTCTAGAGACATCTGCTTTGAAATAAATACTCTCATTAGCTGTGTTGGTGTCTCAGCTCAGCAGGAAACTGTGGTAGTCTTTTGACAGGGCCAGCTGGCACGATAGACTTGTTTAAACCAAATTAGTTTCACGTCTAACAACCCTGCCTTAAGGTCCTCATGTCAGAAGAGAAACAGAACTCAGAAACAACTGTCGTGCATATGAGCAGATTATGATATAGACTCAATGAGGTTCTTAGAGAAGAATGGAGGGAGTGGTTAATTCTGCCTATAAAGAATCACGAAAGTTTTTTTTTCTTTTTAAGAAGTAAAGAAGGTTTCACAGAAAAGGTGGTTTTTGAGCTGGGGCTTAAAGGATTGTTATTTATTTATTTTTCTTGTTTTGTTTTCTAGGGATAGACAATGAGGGGTATTCCCAGTAGAAAATACATAAAGAAAGGGAGGTGCCAACCAGGAAGCACCAAGTTGTTCTCTTTGATGGAACATTGGACCCCAGGGGGAAACAGCCAGAGATGAGATAAAAATGCTTGATGCAGGGAGTCAAGGAGTCTTGAGTGTCATGGCAAGGGTTGATAATTATTTTGTAGATATTCTAAGATGTTCCAAAGTCCCTGAGCTACAGCTTCAAAGGATCACTTAATTTTATGTCTTGCTACCAAAGTTCTTACAATAAGCAGAGATAGAAATGATAGAGTATGTTAGAAATTGGCAGTTGGAGGATCTGGATTCTAGTGTGACACTGCTACATACTCACCCGTGACTCAGTTTTTCTGGGCTTCTGTTTTCTTCTAAGTAAAGTAAAATAGTTAAATATGATTTCTCAGAGCTCTATTATGCCACAAATCTACATCTAACAACTTCCCCAGGAAAACCCATTCTAAGGTCCATCTCAGCTCCTGTGGTGGACAGATTCTTGAGGTCATTACCCATCATACCACCTGTTACATTCATGGCTTGTATAATTCAACCAACTTGAGTGAAGACATGGCCTGTAAGTTGCTCCTAGCTGATAGAATACAGCACAGGTGATGGAATGGATGGGTGTACATTATTATGTGAATAATGACATAGTTGCATTACATAAAAGTGTGACACCCATTTTGGGGAGTCTCCCTATTACTGCCTTGTCAGTTCTAAAGAAACAAGCTACCATTTGCCTACAATGGGAGGCCCACAATGTGAGGAACAGAGATGAGGGTGGCCTCCAACTCAATCAACAATAAACAGTAGCTCTCAGTCCTACTGCAAGGGACTAAACTCTGCCAACAACCTGCATGAGCAAGGGAGCAGATCTTTTCTCAGCCAACCTTCCAGTGAGACCTCCAGCCCTGGAAAACCCTGTGACTGCAGTCTTGTGAGACATGAGGCAGAGCACTCAGCTGGGCTTGTATTCCTGACCCACAGACTTGTTAGATAATAAACATGTGGTCTCAATCCTGTGAGTTCATGGTAATTTGTTATGCAGAAGTAGATATAATTCCCTTGACCCCACATCCTATGCTGTTTGTAGTAACTCCATGCAGTCCTTCTGTAACTCCCAAACAGATCTGTGGTGGTTTTTATGTCTTTATGTACATTTGGATCATACATACGTGTGGTAGTTAATTTTATGTGTCAACTTGACTAGACTGCAGTTACCCAGATAGCTGGTTAGGTGTTATTTCTGGGTGCGTCTATGAGAGTATTTCGAAAAGAGATTAGTATTTGCATTGCTGAACTGAAAGTAGATTGGGTATCATCCAATCTGTTGAGAGCCTGAACAGAACAAAAAGTCAGAAGAGGGTTGAATTTGCTCACTTCCCAATGCTTGCGCTGGGACATTGATGTTCTCCTGCCCTTCACACTTCTTGTTGTCAGGCCTTCAGACCTGGATTGAAATCTCCATCCCCAGCCTCTGGTTCTCAGACCTTGAAGTTACACCACTAGATTCTCTGGTTCTTTAGCTAACAGACAGAAGATTGTGGAACTTCTCAGCCTCCATAATCATGTGAGCCAATACCTTATAATAAGTTTATAATAAGTTTCCTGTTGGTTCTGTTCCCTGGAGAACCCTGGCTACTACAATTGGTATTCAGTCCTGGACCTTTAGAGAATACTTACTGGATACCAAGCACACCCAGAGATGAATAAGCCCAGGGCCTCACTAAGGTGCTCACAGCCTGGCAAGGGAGATAGTTCCATGGTTCTGGGTTGAGGAGGGTCCATCTGTCAGGGTGAGAGCTCAGGAAATGCCTGTGTACTCAGAGCTGTGTGAATGAGTTTGCTTTCCAGAATTATCCCATTTGATCTTAATAAACCTCAGAGGTAGATGCTGGTTTTTTAAAAATTTCAATATGCATTCTTTTCTTTTTTTTTTTTTCTTTTAGAGAGAGGGACAGTGAGAGAGAGAGAAAAAAAGACAAAATCAATTTTATTTAGTTTTCATGTGACTTTCATTGCTCGGATACTTCATTGTGTACGTGGTGCTGGGGTCTGAGCCTGCACTCTTGTGCATGCCATGCAAGCACCGCAACTGCTGTGCCACTGCTCCAGCCCAGATGCTGGTTTTACAGAGGCACAGCTGGGCCCCAGAGAGATTCAGGTCTTGGCTTATATCACACACACAGCGTGAATCAGATCCAGCACTCTAATCTGGTTCTTTTGACTTTAAATTGTCTAATTAAGAACCGACTATGCATTTCCATGTATTAATAGATTGCACTGGAAGATATAGCAGGTAAATTCATGTGGAAAACTCTGCAGGTGAAGTGGCTGGCATTCTGTCTGATTCCAGTCTCTATACACCATTGGATTCTCTACATCATCTCAAAGTCAGGGGAACAGAGACTGAAGGAAACGGAAGGAAACCTAGGCCTGCCTTCTAGCTAGGGGTTGGCAGGCCTTCAGGAATACAGGAGGCAGAATTGCATGTTTTGGGGGAATCTAAACTTTGCTCTCTGTGTCTGAGGTGTCATTTGATATGGCAGTGAGGATACAGAACAGTGATACTCAAACTCAGGAACCAAAATATCTTCTGTGGAGACTGGAAAAAATGCAGATTCTAGGGTCTTACCTACAGAAATATCTGATTCCATGGGGCCCTGGAAACATTTTCAACAGGATCCTCAGATTATTTTGACACAAGTAGTCACAGACTACATGAATATTAATGATGAAATCACAGTTTGCCTGACAGGAGTTGTTCTCAAATATCCCAACTAATGTTTATTATTCCTTTTTGAGAGGAATCCAGTAGTGTGCTAGTAAATGTTTAATAATCAAGTCTCTTCAGCAACCCAAAATGAAAAAAGAAACACCCTTATCTGTAGAATTTGATGGTGTCTGTGGTATAAGTGATGGGGCTGTGAGGGACAGCAAGCTACCAGCTAAATGCAGAGTTGGGAAGAAATGTACATCGTTGACCCTTGCAAGCTGAAAGGAGGCAGCTTGAGCAACCACTAGAGGGAGCCCAGAAAGAAGAGCCTTACCTCCCTGGGCCTGAGTTTCCCCACTTGTAAGTGAGAATGCATGTAGGGCTCCAGATCACTAATATATTATGCTTTACTCAGACCTAATTGTTAGACCTTAGCCCTGGGGCTGTGAGGCTAGAGGTGGTGCACTGAGGCGGTGAGGTTGCCAGAGCACTCAGGGATAAGGAGGCAGAATGGACCCAGCCCTGATTGCTAGTTATACCTCCCTTATCTTCTGGATGAGGTTTCCTTCATTTAAAGCCTGTAGTATATTTAGTGGGACAATTTGCACATTTGTTGACCAGTCTTCTGTGCTAGGTTCTGGAGAAAGGAACCCCTTCTTTCTTGGGGAAAGTGAAGCCATTCACAGGCTGTGTATACCAAGCAGGGGCTTAGGAGTCAGTCTTGCTTCAAACCTTAACCCCAGATATTTACTTAACATCTCTGGCCCTGTTTCTTTATCTTAAAACTATGGGATCACAGTTACAGCACTTGCCTAGCATGCGTGAGGACATTGATTCGAACCCTAGCACTATGTACACAACAAAGTGTGGGAGCAACGACACTAATAAAACTAATAAATTTGATTCTCTCTTTCTCTCTCACTGTCCCTCTCTCTCTCTAAAAAAAAAAGTTAGGGGATATAATGCTGTACCAACCCCACAGAGGGTTGTGAGTATTAAATGCGATAGAGACTGGCATGTGATCACCTTTCTGTAAATATTATTCTCTCCGTGACTCCTTTTCTTCCCCATCCATGACAGTTATTTTCCAAGTTTTACAAAAGACTATATAGACCAGGGGGCCTGTTTCTCTCACAAGCAGAGAAATAAGTCACCCATACTATGTAATTTGAAGGAAAGATCCCTTGAATAAAAAATTATATGTATACATACAAAAAATTGTGTGTGTGTCTTTATTATTCTATCATGGGAACTGAACTTCTGCCATTTAAATCTTTGTCAGAGCCACACAGCAAAAGACCACCAGGAGCACACTGCACCTGTACTCAATATTGGGACTATTCCATGCTGCGTAGAGGACATGGCACACCTTGGGCACCATGGGATACCTCAGGAAGAGGAGTGAAGAGAAGCTTTTTATAAATAGGAGCTATCAGAAAACAAGGGCAACTCCACAATTTGGTGTATTGATTTTTATCTAAGAGAGGAGAAACAGAGCAGGGCTGACAAACAGAACCTGGGGGGACATGGCTGACTCTCCATGGGTGCAGTGGATTGGTGTGTGAGAAGGTAGACATCTGGAAAGTTGGTTCCACACTTGAAAATAACTCCTTCTGTGACCTGGAACAGGTTATTCCCTGCTTTGGAATGCAGTCCCTTCTTCTAAAGCCCTAAAGGCCCAAACTCAAGAAATCTGTGTAAATATTTGTTGAGTGAATGAGTGAAATGCATGAATGGCTTTCTACAGTCAAAATTTTGTTGCTCTTCCTGTTTTCCTCCTTTCTGATATGGCTGGTTCTGTGCTTTTTCTTTCCTCCTCTACTGCTTT
This sequence comes from Aplodontia rufa, assembly GCA_004027875.1. Taxonomy (NCBI): domain Eukaryota; kingdom Metazoa; phylum Chordata; class Mammalia; order Rodentia; family Aplodontiidae; genus Aplodontia; species Aplodontia rufa. The sequence continues at coordinate 38,982 of PVKS010002166.1, forward strand.
CCCAACCCTCCTAGCAATTCTCAAGATCCCTATGTTCTTCTGATCCAGTGGCCCAGCAGTCACTGCTGACACAGTTACACCCCAGAGCCCAGGGTCCAGTGACCTCAGTCTTGTTCCCAGCTTTTTCTGCCATCTTCATCCCCTACTCCCAAGAGCCCCCTCCAGAGGTTCTGTCTTCGCCTGCTTCTGAGGCAAAAATGTCTCAGACTTATACCCCTTGAGGGGCCCATGGCTTGCTTAGAATTAACCCATTCCAGCCTCCTCAGGCCCAGCCAGGGAACATAATTTACCATACTTACACACAGAAACCAGGCACCCTGATTGCTAGTTATACCTCCCTTATCTTCGGGATGAGGTTTCTTTCATTTAAAGCCTGTAGTATATTTAGTGGGTTGATTCACACATTTGTTGACCAGTCTTCTGTGCTAGGTTCTGGAGAAAGGAATAATCATACCCTGTTTGTTTTCTTTAGGGAATTTCTAGTGAAGTGGGAAAGATAAACAAATAAAAATTACATTGTAAGTGCTCTAAGTAGACATAACTAAGCAGGAAAATGCTGTAGGAAGATGGGGAGGGAGCAAAGAACTGGCAGGGATGGGGAGAAGGTATGATGTCTGAGTTGGGTCTTGAAGTATGGGTAGGAGTTTGCCAAGCAGAGAGAGTGTAGGTATGGGTTAGAAGAACATGGTAGTTAGGGAATTGTAGGGAGGCGTGGGAGCATTGGAGAGCAACGTCTCTAAGCATATAGGTGTGATGCAGGGAGAGGACACCATCATGGGGTAAGAGGGACCCCAGTTCTGATTTCAGTTTTGTCATGGAATCACTAAATGCCTTTAGACAAATCACCAAATCTCACTGTGTCTCAATTATCTCCCCATCTTTACAGGAAGATACCTGTATGGCTTTATAGCTCCAGAGCAGCTATATATAATATAGTAGCCAGCAACTACAAGGGCCTATTTAAACTTATTAAAAGTGAATAAATTTAAAATAATGTTCCTTCGTTGCACTGGCCACATTTCAAGTGCCCCAGAGCTCATGGCTTCCAGTCCAGCTCATATCTGGAGTGTCCCCCAAGGGCTCATGTGCTGAAGGCTTTGTTCCCAGTGCAGTGTGTCCTGGGGTGAGGCTTTTGGAAAGTGACTTGATTGTGGGGCTCTGACCTCATTGATGGGTTTACCTGCTGATGGGTTCGTAATGGAGTGCACTATTGGGAAGTGGTGGAAATTATGGAAAGTAGGTCCTAGTTGGAAAAACTATGTTACTGGGGCTGAGTCCTGGAAGGGTACATTTGTCCCTAGTCCCTTCCTTGCTCTCCTGCTGGCCACAATGTGAGCAGCTATGTTCTACCACATGCTCCCACCCTGATATCCTGTCTCACCAGAATCAATGGAGCCAAGTGACCATTGACTAAAACCCCTGGAACTCTGATCCAAAATAAATATTTTCCTCTTTTAAGTTATTTTCCTCAGGTATTTTGTCACAACAACAGAAAACTGGTGAAAACAATTGCCATATTGGACAGCACACAATATTGAGTTCTTCCATCATCTCTGACCATTCTGTTGGACTCTTGCTCTAGAGGCCTGTGATTCTGAGAAGACAAGGGCTTTCTCCCTTCATGTAGCAAGGTCTCCAGCTTCCCCACCTGCATGTTTACCAGGAGACCCCAAAGGATAGGATGGAGAGGATGTTCCATTCTACTGCCCAGCCTTGGTTCCTGTCATATAATGACCCAAATGGGAGGGCAGAGATCATTTTCCCTTTGATAATGTACTTTTCTCTGATTGAGCTATGTGAAGACCTAACACAGTCCCTGTGTGCTTTGTAAATATTCATCTAGTCCTATCCCCAGTTTTACAAATAAGGAAACTGAGGCTTAGAGAGGCCTGATATAAGATCCAGGTCTCTAGACTTCTAAGCTACCTTGAATATTGGTTTAGGAGGCAGTAATGGTCTTTGTGCCTCACTTTCTCTTAAAGAATTTCAGGTTTTATTGAAGTTGTAATCCAGGAGATCCTACAAGGATCATATGACCTTTAACATTGCTGTATCTATAATTTTATGTATGAATGTCCTGAACCTTAGAGAAATTAACCATTGGACAACCCCGTAATACATAACACTTGCATGTGATCTGGCTCAATGAATTAACAAAAAGAATCAAATAGAATGTAGAATCAATAATTTTTAAAATGAATACAAATTTATCATCTATTACATATCAAAAACAGCTTTAAGAAGGACTAATAGAGGGGCTGGAGTGATGGTTTGCCTGGCATGCATGAGGACATGAGTTTGAACCCCAGCACCACGTACACAATGAAGTCTTGGAGCAACGAAAGCCACATGAAAAAACTAAACAAAATTGATTCTCTCTCACAGTCCCTCTCTCTTAAAAAAACAAAAAAGGACTAATAGATAATTCAATTATTCCATGAAGTAGACAATATACTCTTGTTACCTTCATTTTGCTGACAAGGAAATGGAAGCCAAGACAAATAATTTGCCTAAGGTCTCACAGCTACTGAAGGGCAAAGCTCCAGGCAAAGGCCTCAGTCCCTGCTTTCTTAACCCCTGTCCACAGCTCTTCCAACTTTGCAATTGTTGAATGTTAAGACTTGCAGGAGCCTCGGGCCATCTTTTTGTTTTATGCATGGGGATACTGAAGGCCATGGAGGGGCATTGATCCACCTAAGATTACTTAGTGAGCTTCTATGACAGACCTTGGACAGACCAGGAAAGAGTGTGGGTCTCCTGACTCTTGTACACTGTTTTCATTTTTCCACTATAAAAGAGCCTAATAGGGGCTGAAGAGCGGGTTTGGTGGTTTTAGCACTTACCTTGCATGTGCAAGGACGTGGGTTCACACCCCAACACCACATACACAATGAAGTGTCGGAGCAAAGAAAGCCACATGAAAAACTGAATAAAATTGATTCTTTCTGTCTCTCACTATCCCTCTTTTAAAAAAAAAAACAGCCTAATAAATAGAATAACCCACTGAGTATCTGCTGGGTCCCCAGTTTGTGCTGAATGTGTTTATGGAAAAAAGAAACCTTAGTTTCTTAGAAACCTTAGAAATCCTGGAGTCAAATCTTAATTTGGTTGCCAAGTGACCTTACCTGGGTGCCTTAAGCTGGTCACTTTTTATATTGTTGGCCAAATTTGTCCGGATAAAAATAAGGATATGATTTCCTGAAGAATTAAGTCCAAGTGTTTGGCCCAAAGCAGTTGCTCAAGGAAAAAGGAGTAGAAGCTGAAGACATAGGTCCTGTCCTCTACAATCTGGATGTTGAGACAAGGCTGACATGCCCCTACGTGATTAGGGGGCATCAGAGAGCAAATTTTGCTACCAGGTCACACAATGAACGTTAGGACAGTTAATGTGCAGTTGGCTCCATCTGGCAGTGGAGTCTTAAACCTTGAGGTGATTTCAGGATCGAGAAATCATTCTGAGGCCTGGAGCGGTGGCTCAATGGCATCACGCTTGCCTGGCATGCATGAAGACCCAGGTTCAAAACCCACCACCACGTACACAACTAAGTGTCGGAGCAATGAAAATCAGATGAAAACTAAAAAATAGAGTTGATTCTTTCTCCATGTCTCTCCCTCTCTCTTTAAAAAATTCATTCTGTGGCAAAAATGAAGAACAGGAAGAATAACACATGCTGGAGGGATTGCGAGGAAAAAGGAACACTAACACATTGTGGGTGGGATTGGAAATGTACAACTCTGGAAAGCAGTGTGGAGACTCCTTAAACAACTAGGGATCGAACCACCATGCGATCCAGCTATCCCACTCCTAGGTATTTCCCCAGAAGTAGAATCAGCTTATTACAGAGATACTTCAATGTTTATAGCAGCTCAATTTACAATAGCGAAATTATGGAAACAACCTAGTTGCCCCTCACTGGATGAATGGATCCAAAAACTGTGGTGTATATACATACAATGGAGTTCTACTCGGCTGTTAGAAAGAACAATATCATGGCTTTTGCAGGTAAATGGATGGAAATGTAAAAAATCATGCCGAGTGAAACGAGCCAAACCCAGAGACTTAAGGGTCGAATGTTTTTTTTTCTCATATGTGGAAACTAGAGTAAAACCAAAGAAAGGTTGAAAGCTAGTCAAATTTATTTAATAGCCCCACCAAATTTGAAGAAACACATTAGCTGTGAGGACTATAGCTATGAAGGGGGGAGTGGAAGAGAAATGGAGGGAGGGTAGACAGGGGGTGTTCAGTACTGTAGAGGACATTTGAGTCCTATGAGAACCCCAAATATATCCATACAGGCATATAAATCTAGTAATCTCAATATGTAAATTACATGTATATAGTCACTAATTTCTGTAAATTAGGGGAACTACAGAGGAGCCATGAGATTGGGGAGTGGGGGGAGGGGGTAGATCCTGGACAAGGATCAGGTTAAAGCAACTATGTCAATATGAATGCTTGTATGAAGGTGAACCAACGAATCTCTTCAGTATGTAAATTGATGCTGAACCAATTAAAATTTTTTTTTAAATTACAAATGAAAAAATTCATTTTGGGGGCTGATGACTCGGTGGTTACAGTGCTTGCCTGGTGTGTACAAGGACACGGGTTTGAACCCCAGCACCACATACACAACGAAGTGTTGGAGCAATGAAAGCCACATGAAAAACTAAATAAAATTTTTTCCCTCTGTCTCTCTCTCTCTCTCTCTCTGTCTCGCTCTCTCACTGATACTCTCTCTTTAAAAAAAGAAAAATAGAAATCATTCTGGGGAAAGGCAGGCCTTCAGAAACTCATGATGGACACTAGGTGGCGCTGGTAGCCTACCTAAGGCATTGGCGCTGTCTTCATCCAGCCTGAGAAATCCCAAGACCAGAGATATTACTCCTGCTACTTCTGGGATGTGGAATTTATGTTCCCTGGGGGTCTGAGGGTCAGGGCACTCTTCCCCAGGAAATAAGGATAACCGGGAATTACATGGTTCTAGTCTATTTAGTCTTCACAGTTACCCTTTCAGGTAGTACCATAGTTTCATGCAGAATGCACAGTGATTCAGAGAAGTTCGATATTTTCCCCCACAGGTTAGTATTGAAAAGTGGCTCCTGTCCCACAATCCCAAATCCCATGCTCTTTCCTGGAAAACGTGCTCCTCCCACCCAGCGGACTCACTTTGTCAACAAAGACAAGTCAGGATGTGAGGTAATACAAGAAAATAGCACACAGAATTCAAGCAGCTCCTGCTTGGAATCTGCCCAGACCAGCTCCCAAGCCCTCTCCACCTAGTCCATGCAGTAGCCTCCGAATCCATTTCCCTCTTTCCAGTCTCACACCCTGCAGATATGTTCTCTACAGCAATATTATTAGGATGAAGATATCATGTTATCCCCCAGTTCAAACCCCTCTGATGGCTTTCTATTCCAATTAGAATGAAGTCTGAATTTCTCATCCCATCTCTAAGCAGTGGCATGCTGGTAAATGCTTACAACCAGCTCTTAGAGGCAGGTTGCCCTGATTCCTAGCATTTGCCAAGAATGATGTACATTCTCCCTCCATGACCAGTTTCAAGTTTCCAGTGTGACATCACTGGGCTCAGAATTAGGAAGAGATGTGCATAATCAGCTCTCAAGAGACAGCGTGAGTTGGCACACTGCAGTACTGAGGCCCCACGCATAGAATCTGGCCCCAGATTACCTCTGTAGGCAAGATATGAAGGTACTTTTATTCCTGTTCATCATTGAGCATGCATTTCAAATCCTTCTTTAATCCTGAAGAATTCTCAGTCCTTCTTTGTTTTATCATGCTTTCTTGCCGTTCCCTCTGTTCTGGAACTCCTGTGTAACAGTTTGTCGATATATCCATATCATCTTAACTGCTTGGGTTCCAAAGAATGTCACTTTTCTCCCAGTATCTACCCCTTATCTTTATTCTTAATAAAAATCTATGACTTTTAATTAGGCACATGGTCTCTTGGGATGAAGAATTACACTTTTGAGCTTCCGTTGAACTATATATGGACATGTAATTGAATTCTGGACAATGAGTATAAAGAATCGTGTGGCATTTTCTGGAAATATCTTTAAATCAAAGGAGTATGCTGTTCCTTGACCCACATTTTTTTCCAGCTATCTGGAGGATGCATGAGACTGCTGAAGTTGGGTCAGCCATGATGAACCACAAAGTACAAGTCAGATTGAAGGAGCCTGAGTCTTGATGACTTTATGAGATTACCTTAGAGTCCTAAAATACCTGATGACCTACCACTCCATACGAGAGAATGGACTCAATTCTTGCTTAAGCCTTGGTTAATTACCTTGGTCTTAATTTGAATTTCCCATAAGCAGATCCTGAGTCAAAGATTTACATGCAAGTAGTTTATTTGGGGGATGATCCCAGGAAGCACAGTGAAGAAGTGGGGGAAGTAAGACAGGTAAGGAAATAAAGCTAACATAAGATTTGATCATGATCAAGATACTGCTGGGTACAACTGAGGCTCAGTCCTGTGGAAGACTATGTAAAACAGGCTGCATATCGGTCCAGCCAACTGAAAGGAAGCTGGGGCCTTTATCCATTAACTAATGTCCCCTTCTCATTGAGGGTCTTTTCTGGGACTAACTTACCTAGCACTCTGCCTGCCCCTTATGCAAGCAGAGCATGCACCTATGGTCAGAAACTGCTTGTAAGTGGAGACAATGGAAGCTGTCATCCTGGACAGAGCTGTCAAGTGACTGCTGGGGTCAGCCAAGGGAATGTGGGCCAGGCACTGACAGTGTCTGAAACCTGTCTATTGCCTTAGAACATTTCCTAACTCATAAGTGCTCTTTCCCATGATTTATGTCTCTTTATTTTGCTGCATCCTGAGTGAAATCTCTAGTTCTTTTTTCCAAATAATTAATCACATCTTTTAACTTGTCCAATATAGATTTATTCTGTCTCCTCAGCTTATTTCAATTATATACATCTATGTAATTTTTCTCATTACCAGTGTTTCTAAATGGTTCTGTTTAGTGTCCACCTGTCTTTAATTTATAATTTATTATTCTTTTTCATGGATGGATATTATTATTAACTTTATTTGAAATACCCCAAATATATTTATTTTGAAGTTGTTTTCAGATAATTCTATTATTTTACATTTTTCTGTAGTGGGTTCATTCTCCCAATTACTGATTTTGTTGGTTGTCTCTGTCAGCATTCATTTTCCCCATGTAATCTAGAATTTTAGTTTTCAGGCTTTGCTGATGTAGGAATAATTTTTCTGTACAGATTCATGTTGCAAAGTGGTTTGATGGTTTTTCTCTGCACTCCTGGGACCCCATCAGGAGTCAAGTGTTATGCAGAGAACTCAAGGCTCTCTTTCTTTTGTGGGGGTGGGGTGTTGACATGTGTAGGCACTGACTTGGCAGTGGTCTCAGATGGGGCTTATGCAGCTACTTATACCCCAAGGGAATCAAATTCAGGGTTACTGTTCCTGCTTCCAAACCACCCCTTACCACCTGCCTTTTTTTTCCCTGTGATCCACAGAGATGTTTATCTTGATTCTGAGCAAAGCTATTCCTGTTTGGAGTCTACCTTTTCCATTGTTGCTGTGAGTTTAGCAGATGAGGCAGGACTGCAAACATGAATTTGCAGCATCGTCTCAACCAGAAGTTTCTGAACCCCTGCATCTCTGTAGGGAAGACACCCACTCACTGTCTGGGGCTGTTTATAGTAGCCAGCATACCGATGTAGGGAGGGAAGGGATCTGTCCTTCTAGAGGACCCTGTTCTGTTCTCCAACAAGACACAGGCCCTGGAGAATCCTGGCCTCCCAACCTATGGTTCGTGGCGCTTCCCTATCCCCAGTCACCCCATCACAGAGCATCCTGCCAACACTCCACCTCAAAGGTTCCCACTGCCTGGAGCTCTAGGTGCTCACAGCCGTATTTGCATTTCATAAAGATGTTTTCATCTTTAAAATGTACAGGAATGGAATTCAAATGGCGGAATGACAGACCGTGTGTGGGGTTGATTGGCTGGGTCAGAGACATCACACCTGGCTGCTGAGGAGAGCTTTCTGACGACAGGAGCTGTCCAACAAGGAGTGGGCTGCTGTCACCAGAGGAACTCAAGCGGTGGACAGCTGACCTTCCACGGGGTGCTAGGCAGGGCCCTAGATAGAGGGAGGCTTAAAGTTTGAAGGAGAAGCAAAGCAAACAGCTCCATAAAAGCATTTCACACACTGTTCAGTGTCACTGAAATGCTATTCCTGTGCTCAGAGGCTGCATGGCCACTCTGAAAGCAAGTCTCACAGCCCACCCTGCTGTATTTCCAAAAGCATATCCTCCACTGCCGCTTGTCAGCCCTGAGAGCTTGGGCACAAACTTCCCCTTTTATGGGTCTCATCTATGCATGAAGGCATTGGCCTCAAACCTGGTAGTTCTCAGAGTCTTGTGCAGGGGAAGACAGAAGCCAGGTGATGCAGGGCTTCTCCACTGTTCCCAAGAATTCAGCCTCCTCAATGGACTCCACACACTTCTGCCTTCCTGTGTGGCCAAAGCCTGCCTTATCTTCAATGTTTTACAGTTACTGGAGCAGAAAGACTTGCCTTCATCTGAATAATTGGAAAATACTAGTGGAATTACCATTTCTGTCTGTTTCCATTTCAAAGCCATAGTATTCCACCCCTCACAAATTCTTCCGCATTTGAGATGCCCTTAAAAATTACTCTTAAGATAAACATAATTGTAGAGAAAGGCTCTGAGGGGGGAAAGGGGTATTTTTTCCCAACTGTGGAGGAGCTTAAAATCTTTTGTTGGGTTCCAGGTATAGCTCAGTGGTAAGGGAACTTGCCTTGCATACCTGGGTTCCATCACCAACACTGCAAAACAAAACAAACAAAAATTTATAACATGCTTGATAGCATGTAAGGAATTCTCTTAAGGACATTTTCAGTATTAACTTTCCTTCCTGGCCCCAGCAGGTGAAGGCAGCCCGCCCCACCCCCAAGCCCAGGGTACTGTCTCAGCTAGTGGAAGAAGACCAAGGAAGGAAGAGACCTCACATCTATTGGGTATTGTGTGCTTCACAGGTTCTGTCTCCTTACTGATGAGGAATCTGGACTCAGAGGTGAAGTCATACAGCCAAGAAGAGGCAGAGGGCACGTCCTGCTCAGCCACTCTCTCTCCAACTCCTCCAGTTGGCTTCTGTTCTGTAGCCTTCTACTCTCAAGGTGGGTTTTTAAATTATGTTTGAATTCCTGTGTGGTTTATAACCTTTAGGTCATGACATTTTATCATGACTATTTTAGCTTTCATCTGTGTGATGTTTAACATTTTAGGATAACTTTTCTTATTATTAGTACATGGGTTTGAAGATATATTGACTTACATCCCCATGTGTTTGATCCCCAGCAACACACACAAACACAAGCACATGCACACACGTGCGCAAGCACATACAAAAAATACATAATCTATTTTTTGGCAACTTTTTTTGGGGGTTAACTTTTCAGTTTAAAATAATTACACATTCATGGGAAGTTTAAAAAATAGTACAGAGGTCCCACAAACCTTCATCCATTTTCCCCAGTGGGACCATATCAAAACCAGGAAGCTGACATTGATACAATGTGTGTGTCCTGTGTCATTTAATCACATGTATACATTGTTGTGACCACCACTGCCATCAAGAAACAGAACTACCTCTTCATCCCAAAGATCTCCCTTGTGCTAGCCCTCATAGTCATAGCCACCCTCCTACCATCCCTAACCCTGGCAATCGCTAATCTGCTCCCCATTTCTATAATTTTATATAATTATATAAATTATATATGTTATATAAGTGGGGTCGTACCATAGATAATCTTTGAGACTGACCTTTCCTCACTCAGCATACTGTCCTTGCAATCCATCCAAGTTGTTGCATATATCAACAGAGTGTTCATTTTTTTCCTTAAGTAGTATTCTGTGGCTTTGGTTTTTTGTTTGTTTGTTTTGTTTTGGGGGTGTGTGTGTTATTAGTGATGGAACCCAGGGTCTCACACATGCTAGGCAAGCATTCTACCATTGAACTACATCCCCAACCCTGTTTTTAATTTTTTTATTTTGCAACAGGGTCTCAGGAAATCACCAAGGCTAGACTCAAATTTGTGATCCTTCCGCCTCAATCTTCTGAGTTGCTGGAATTACAGGTGTGCTCCACCACTCCTAGAATAATTAGTTTTTTTTAAAAGAAAGTTCAGAAACACAAAAATATAAAGAAAAATGTAACAAAATAATCCCAAGCCCCGAGATTTCCTCAGAAGCCTCCTGGATTCCTTCATGCCCCAGGAAGGTCAGAACTAGCCCTGGACTTGCTGGGCTGACTGTCTACAGACCAGGTGTGGAAGACCAGGCCATGTGCCCCAAGCCCCACTACTCCCAGTGCTCTCCTCACTGGGCCCCCATCTGGCTGCCGCTGCTTCTCTCTTCACATCTGTCTCCTTCCTTTTTTTCCCTCTCTTTCTCCTTGCCCCGTGTGTCTCCATCTGTCTCTCTGAGTCAGTCTTTCTCTTTCTCAAACCACAAAACATGGCTAAATGCAATTTCCATCGAGTGCAAAATCTTACGTCTGTGCTTCATTATTCTGTCTGGAGTGGTACATGTTTTCAATTGCATAATTCCCCTCCTTCCTCATTTTCTCCCCAAGACTTTCTCCCACATAATATGAACATTTGGGGGCCCGCTTTTGACAGTTCTTCTTTTGAATGCTGTGAAAAGTAGAGCGAGTGCCTCTTTCAGTCCTGTACCACCAGGGAAGCTTGGTTGGCAAGTTCATCGGGGTTCCTGCTGAGTTTTGTCCCTGAGGCCAGACCAAGAGCAGGAGTGTCCCTTCACCAGCCCTCCCTAAGACAGAGCTTTTTCTGCAGCACCTGCCTTGTCAGAGTCCAAAGAGCATTCCCACAGTCAGCTCAAGGTCTTCCACATGCACTGGATCCAAACTTCCCCCTCAGGCTGTTCAGACCCTTAAACATCTGGACCAAGCCTAGTCAATCATTTGTTCTTTCTTTCCTTTGTATATGACTGGACAGTTTTGTTTCTTGTTCTAATAGCCATTGCAGTTTTGAAATGCTGTTAGTAGAAAATAATTTATTCACAAGAAGAGAATGGTTAAATATATCATGATACGTCTTATAGGATCAGATATTACAAAGTCATTAAAAATCATGGTTTAGAGAGCTGTCAGAATGGGGAAATTCTCATGGTATACTGTTAAAACCCTAATGATTTGGAAACACATACAGCAGTATAAAAAATACAGCTCAGAAAAAAGGCACCAAAGTGTTAATGGTTTTTATTTTTGGATTGTGGGATTTTAGATAACTTTTAAAATTTTTCTTAATGTTCATGATGAGCATGTTTTATCTTTATAATCAGAAACTAATATTCATTATTAAAAGTAAATGAAAACTACTGGATTAAAAGTTGTCTCTACAGCCCTCACCTTAAGTGGTGTTACAGGGATTCAGCATCTCCCCTCCGGCAATAACTCCATGAGGGGCAGGGAAGACCACTGTCCAGGCACTTTTACTTGAATTCAGGCCCCTACCACTGTTTTGGGTGGGCAGAAAGCTAGGCTCTGCAGTGCAACTGAGCAGTTGCTTTGTCCCTTCCCCCTGGGCCTGTTTTGAAATGGAGTTTGCAAAGTGGACAGATTCCACTTGATGTCATTCTCTGAAGCCAGGTGCCGCCCTGCCCCCTGATGCAGTATCATTGGTTCTCCTCAGCAGCCTCAGTAGATCCATGATTTCTATGCCCTCTGTGTACCCAGCACACAGGCAGCACAAGAGTGGCCACGCAGGCTGAGCCCTGTCGCTGCTGGGACTAGCACCAGCCTTGGCCTTCCAGATACTGTGCAAGGAACCCAGAGCTCCCTGATTCTAGCCCAGTAAGAGTTCTAGAAGTCTCAACACTGCCATTCAGTCCTGCCCAAGAGAAGAGGACCAACAATCCCATTTGCTATATGGAAGTTACATACAATGTGTGGACACTTGTTTTTGTTTATTCAGTGCTGGGAACTGAACACAGGGCCTTGTGCATGATGCTCTGCAAGTGTCTACCACTGAGCTACACTCCCAAACCTGAGAAGGAAGCTTGAGCCAGTTCTGATCACAATCAACAGTAGCTGTGTGGCCTCAACAGTGGTTTAGGGCTGGACTCTGGGCCAGTCTGCCTTAGTTCCTATCCTAGTTCTACCCCTTAGGTGAGCTTCTTCCCCTCTTTCGTCTCAGTTTCCTCATCTGAAAAACAGGAGGAATATTACCTACTTCATAGGATCAGTGCAAGGACTTAGCAAGTCAATCATGTAGGCTGGACAACAGTGCTCGTGTTGAAGCTGCACACTATGAATGTCGGCTATTATTCTTATTATTCTGAGATGCGTTTGTAGGAATGAGAAGGCAGGATATTTGACATTGGGGCTCTCCCAGAAAAGCCCAGATGTGATGAATACCAAATGAGGATTACCAATTAAAAATCCTGCCTCAAATCTGTTCCCGAGTGAGGCGAGATATAAAGAATTGCAGGCTGCTGTTTGAGGAGATATAGGAAGAGGAGAGACCAAGGGGACCATTAAGGAGGGGCTCCCCATGCCTGGCCTTGAAGGAGGCAGATAAAGGAGCCTGGCAAGTAAGACAAGAGCACCTTGTGAACAGAGAGGGATGGATGAAGCTGCTTTGGAAATTCCAGTTGGGACGGGGGTCCATAGGTGAATTTGGGACAAGGGATACTTTTGAATCATAGGGACAACCACCCTTTTATGGATGCTTTTGTCTCACAGCCACATGCAGGGTAGGCGTGCATATAAAGAATCGGCAACGCCCCAGATTGGGTAGTGGCTTGTTCAGGATTCTGTACCTGGAAGGAATGAGGCTGAGAATCCAGTGTGAAATTCCAAGGCTCTGCACTCTGGCCCTCTGCTCCCTGGCTCTCTGCTCCCACCTTCCCCAAGGCCCCAGAAGCCTCCACTCCACTGGTGGGGATGGGAGGCCTGAGGCCTCAGAGGGGACACCTGGTGCAGGGAAGAGGGAGAGGCTGAGGGAGACACAGTCCCAGGTGTGCCAGAGACCCAGCGCCTGGGCAGCCACATGGGGAAGGAGCAGAAAGTAGGTCAGTCACGCAGGAGACAGAGCGTGAAATTAATGAGCACACAGGAACTAGAGTAGTCACCTTCCAGGAGGGCAGAGAGTGGGGTGGGCAGTCCCTCTGAAAGAAGCCTGGGGCCCCAGGAGGGGCTGGAGCAGGTGGGAAGGAGACTAGGGCTGGTGTTTTCTCTCACAGTCCCTGGCATTGGGGAAACATCAGTGGGGCAGGATGGGGAAGCTATGAGGGGGCAACAGGGGTAGAGCCTGGCTGGAGGGGCTGTCAGATATGCGCTCTGTGAAGCAAGGGGTCTTGTTTGTTTTCTTAATGCTGACTGGTTTTTGCTGCCTGGGATAGTACCTGGCACACAGTGGGCATATTTGAATGAATATGTCATGAGATACAGCTCTGCTGTGTACATTATTGTGTGACCTGGGTCAGGGAGGACTCTGTTCCTTATTTGTGTGGAGGGGTGTTGCTGAATTCATTAATGTTTGCTAAGTGCTTGCCGTTATGCTACCTCTGAGTTAGGTGCTAGGAACACTGGCATTTGTAAGATGGAGCCCCTTCCCTGTGAAGCTCACTGTCTAATGGAGAGATGGGGTTGCAGATGACTGTGATATCACATGCCAAGCACAGAAATGGATGGATAGTGGGGACACAGACAAGGGACAATTCTGTGTGCTCTGGCTAACACCACTTCAAGGAAGTGACTAAACAGGGTTTGAAACTGAGGACAGGTCCACATGTGACTTTCTTGGGTCTTAGGTCTTTTTACACTCACGCACGTGCACACACACACACAAATACACACACACATTTAAAAAGTATATTTATAATACCTGCTAGAGTTTGGATTTTGAATTCCCATGAAGTCCATGTGTTAAAGGCATGGTCCCCAGGGTGGTGCTGTTCAGGGGGGGCAGAGGACCTTCAGGAGGAGGGGCCTAGTAGGAGGTCCTTAGGCATGGCCCTGTTGGGAACTGTAGGACTCTGCCTCCTTCTTTTCTCTCCTTTTGCTTCCTAGATGATGAGATAAGGAATTTTGCTCAGCCACATGCTCCCTTGACAGTATGATAAATCTTTCTTAGTTATCTCATGCATTTTGTTATAGAGACAGAAAGCTGACTAACACAGTCTTGGTATAAAGCCAAATATATTGATATTACAGATTAAAATATTTTCTTTGACTTAAAATTTCACCTTCTCCCCTTCTGAATTTAAAAGAAAAAACAAAGTGTGTGGCCCAAGGCACCAGCCCACTTCACTTTATGAATAACTTTGTCCAGCTTGAGAAGGGACTTGCTTGGCCAACAGGATGGGGAAAGACATTCCCAGGTAGAGAGAACTGCACATGCAGACACAGAGGTGTGAGGTCCAGCTGTAGGAAGAGCAAATCATCCTTGTGCGGTGGGGCAGGAGATGAAATAGGAATTTTGGATGGAGGTACATAGTCTTAAATGCACTGTTATGTGTATCCTAGAAATGCAGATAAAAGTTTAAATTATATCCGAGGCTCTGGAATAGTGTTCAGAGGTTGCTGGTGCAAAGGACAGATTCCAGGTCCTCAATTCCTAAAACTCTGCCAGGAATGGTGATGGGAGCTTGCTAAAATTTCTCCCAGCTCTGGGGACTCCCTCACACTGGCTAGGACAAGGCTGGAGATGGGTGGGGTGAGTGAGAATCCTAGTTGGGTCCCTTTTTTCCCCACAGTACAACATAGAATTCCTTTGGGCTGGGGGGAAGGGGTTGGTTTCTACTACAACTGCCCTTCAGAAGAGCTTTTTGGAAAACTGGATAGAGGGGTTGCAGGTTTTTCGGTAGAAAGGCTGTGGGCTTTGGTATAAGAATAATTTGGGCTCAAATCCCAATTTGGGTTCAAAAACCACCTATAGTGCCTCAGTAGGCCTCAAACCCTTTGCTAGTATGGCTCCTCCCTGAAAGGCTGTGAAAATGCTAGGACAGGGCACAGATGCAGAGGGCACCTCGGGGAACAGTGGATGTGACTTGTTCCCCCAGCATTTCACCAGGGGATATGACTGCAAACAGGCCAGGTGCAGCCACACTGTCAAGGGGCTTCCTCTCTACCCTGAGCATCCTCAGGGATCATCATATCAGAGCTGCCTGTTGCTCACTGGGGTTAGATCCTGCTCCTGGCGCACTTCAGTTAGCCATAGCTTAGCTGGGACCATAGTGAGCAGAGGTTCTCTAGGAAACTGTCCTGTCCAGCCAGGGCCTTGATATCAGGACTTTTCTATTGAAAGCAACCAACTTGTCACCTTCAGTAGTGAGACTTTTTCTTACATAAGTAGCACTTTATCTCTGGGCAGGTCAGGGACCATGGCCTGGTATACAGGGAGGATGGGAAGCAAAGTGTCTCACCAAGGGCTGGCAAAAGGCAGTGGTTGGAAGAGCCAAGACTTGGGTTCATGTTGATCCAGTCTCAATAACCAGGGCTGCCTCTGAGAACAGGTGTGAGTCAGGGCAGAGCAAGGACTGGAAACCTAAGGAAGATGGGGTGCCACAGACAAAGGTGACTGAGTCCCCTGCTCCTGGAGACACCTTTTGACCTCTGAGCCCAGGTCCATCAGCCCTGTCAATTGAGAAGCAGTGTAAGGCCTGCAATGTAAAATCAAAAGGTTTAAATCACAGAATTCCAGGACCAGGACAGACCCAGGGGTTTTCTGGTCTGACCCATCATTATCAGCACACACTCATGTAAGTCCTTCAAGGAGCCACATGGAGCTCTGAGTGTGCAGAGAAGACTCTAGCACTTCTCCTGCCTCCAGGGACTCAGTCTGGAGTAAGTTCCTCCGTTTTGGCACAGATGACACTTTGGGTCAGGTGATTCTTGGGGTCTGCTGTGCAGAGTAGGATGTATAGCAGCATCTCTGGCCTCTACCCTCCAGGTGCCAGTAACAGCCCCCCAACTGTGACAACCAAAGATGTCTCTAGACATTGCCAGATGTCTCCTGCCGGGTCTAATTCCTCCTGGTTGAGAACCACTGGCTCAGAGGGGATCGCATACATGTCAGTACAGTGTGCTAAGTGCTGTGCCATAGATGAGCTATGAGGGAATGGGTGCTGATAGAGGGGAGGCCCTGGAAAACCAGCCACCAGCTGGAAGGCCAGTTTCCAACGGAGCTGAAATTTGATCTCAGGATCCCTGAGCCTGACTCCCATGCACCCGTGCCTGACACCTCACCACTTCTCTTCACTTCTCTCCACTCCTCTTGGCTCCCCTGACAGAGCTCTGGGAAGCTGGCCATGCTGATTTGGACAGTCTGTTTTCTCTGCCCTGTACTGGTCTCACGGCCTTGCCACAGAGTTGGTGCCCAGTAAGCATTCGTGCGTGTTACAAAAGACTCTGTTCTCCCCTGAGATAGCCCTCAGAAAGCTGACTGGGTGGCCACTTAAGTACTGTGCTTATGCTAAGAACAATACTTCAACCAAGTGCTTCAGCGTAAGTACTTCCAGGTCCCCCACTCCACGGAAGCCACAGCGTGGGAGGGAGAAAGCTCTGCAGCCACCGAGCCTGGAGACTAGGTCTCAGCTCTACCCCTTACCAGCTGTGGGCCCCAGACACTAGCTCTTGAATTTGCAGAGCTCCCTCCCCTTTACCTACAGAGTGGGCATGCCTATTCCTTCCCTATCGCAGGGTCCTGGGGGTGGGTAACACTGAATACTTGGGAGGACAGGATTTTTGAAATGAAAAGTATTACACATGTTAACTCTTTTCTGAGTTTGGAAACTCATTTGGGGCATTGGGGATAGTGTTCTGTTTTTACTTTCTTTTTTAAATTATTTGAATGGTCATCCTCACATTGAGCAAATGTCTGCTGAGCCCCTTCAGTATGCCAAGAACTTGGCAGTGAGTACATTGAACGGGAAACAGAAAATAAACAAAAGAGGTAAAAAATGCTAAGGGAGAAAAAACAGAGCAGGTGTTGAAGTTTTAGGTAGGGAAGACCCCTCTGGAAAGTGACATTTAAATAAAAACCTGAAGGCAGTGACGGGGCAGGCTATGCACAAAGGAGACAGCAAACACTACAACTAGAGTATGGGGGAACAATAGGTGGCCAGTGGCAGGTAACAGGCAGAGAAAGGAGTGGCAGCAGGTGGGAAGTGAGAGGGGGTGGAGAAGATGAAAGGTAGGGAGGTGAAGAGAAGAACTCAAGTGGTCTCAAGGGCGCTGTGGGCCTTTGGCTCTTGCTTGGGCTAGTGGAGAATGGGCAGCGTGGCTCCACCTGCTACCTAGAGGACAGACTTACCAAAGATAGCCACCCATCAGGTGTTTCACAAGTTTTGTTGGGATCCTCGCAAAAACCCAGTAAAGAAGTCAATTCTGCTTTGCAGATAGTTCAGGGACCTCCTCCTGGAGGGGACTGGGATTGCTCAGTCCTTGATAGAGCCAGGACTTAGCCCCTGTCTGTCAGGCACCCAAGCCCTGGTGCTTGTATCAGGTAGCTTCATGGCCCACAGCCAGTCCCATCCCACTAAATCCTGATTGAAACAAAAATGTTTCCCAGCAATTTAAGATTACTTCTACCCCACTGAAGAGCAGTTGTTGAAAACTTACTCATTTCTTATCTGTGAACTGTCACTCCACCCAGAGATACCCTTGAAATAGCAGGGGAAAAGAAAAAGCTTGCTAGAGTCAGGAAGTCTGAGCTCTGGTCTGTTGCTGCTGGACAGTTTCTGTTTCGGTCTTCAAAAATCCCTAACCTGCCCTTCTCAAGGTGGCATGAAGACCCAGTAGAAAGATAGGATGCAGGAGACATCTCTGATGCTATAAGGGAACCACTCACTGGAGGCTGTCAGCCTCCTCTACCACACTGCAGTGGAGACCAAATGCCCCTAGGTGGCGCAGGTTTCCTAGGCTCAGGCCCCAGTAGCTGCTTCAAAACAGGGTTGGAAGACCTGGGGGAGACAAGGGCAAAGATGATACTGGAAATGAATAAGGTGGTAGTTTGAGGTAAACACTTGCATCAAGTTATCCTTTCTGTTCCTCCAGTGGGCACTGTGGCTGTTAGTGGCATGGAGCATCTCTGACACTGGTTATCAGATCCTGCTGGGGGACCTGGGGGTTGCTGCCTTGGGGTTGTAGGCTAAAAGGCCAGAGGCCACATCTATTTTCCTTCACAGATGAGAAGCTGAAGAGCAGAAAGGAGGGCTTGCCTGGCCACTCTGAGAGTCACGGACACAGCTGCTAGCTGGTGGCCTCTCTGCTGGTGGAAGGGCCCCTTGCTGAAAGCATGTAGTACCACCCCCTTGATTTGGCTCGTTTCTCCTAGATGGTGGTCTAGTCCTCCTAGTGTCTCTTCTTGGGCTTTCCCTTGTTCCTCGTCCTCCATGGCTGTTCTCAGGAAACCCTGAGAGAGCAGATATTTGGTTCTTATTTAGAGAACTATGTCTCTGGGCAGAAGTAGGACACGGAGTGAGGGTCAGGAGACTCAGGTTATAAGAGCTCTGTCACCCTGGGCAGGTGGCTTTTCTCCACCTGGCCTTCCCTTTCCTTATTTGTGATTGAGGGTGGGCAAGGAAGGAGAGTTGGGCTAGATATTGCCAAGGTCACTTTCTAGCGTGCACTTTCTGAACTGCAGTTTTCCTGCTGTCCATCAGGGGACAGGTGGGGGAGGACAAGGTTTCACGTCTCTCATTTATAAAACCTGGGGGAGTGGACTGGACAATGTGTCATTCTGACTCTGACATCTGTCTTGACAAGGATGAAAGGCAGTTTCTCCAGGGCCAGAACCATCCCCTCTGAGCTGCCAACACGTCATGACCACTCCTGTCTTGGGAGGTACAAACCTGATTCCCTCCATGGCTCCAGAAGAGGCTTACAGTGTGGAAGTGTGGCCCCCAAACAACACTGTCCTCCCTCTGAGCTGGCTCTCCAACCACTGAGGGAGAAGCTCTTCCTCCGGCTGTGGAGCTGGAGCCCATCTGGATGCAGAGGGTACTCCTTCCTGGACTCCATCACTTACTTTCTGCCTTCCTGGCCAGGGGAGCCTCTCAGTGATCTTGATCTCTTTCCAAAATCAAATCCACCTTCAAAGGAAGTAGAAGATTGGTTACCACTGAAGAAATTCAGGAAGTAGCCGCCAGAGAAAAGGATCTGAGGGGAAAGGTAGAGAATATTCACTTAAGACAGCCCTGTGCTAGGTTCTATGTAATCCCCTTCCCATGTTTAAATTCATATAATCCTGTCAATCACGAACGAACTATTATAGTCCCCTCTTGTCAGATGAAGAACCACTAAGGACACAAGTTTTTTTTCTTCCCACAGTTGTGCTGCTAGCAAATGGTGGTGGTGGTGGTGGTAGGGTTTGACTCCACAGCCCATCCTGTCTCTCTGGAGCACACCAGGGTAGGAGGAATAACAAGACTTGGGCCAGGAAGTTGGCTTCTGGCTCAACCGTGCAGCTGAAGGACTGTGACAACTAACAGTCCATGGTGCTTTAGTTTCAAAATGATAACCATATAGCATTTTATTTATTCTCTGATCAGTCCATGGACAAATGAAGAAATTGAGGCATAGCCACGTCTAGTGACTTGTCCAGTTGTGGTCAAAAGTAGTGGGCTGATTTTGAACCAGGTCTTTGATCCCAAGCTCTCTACAGCTTACAAACAAAGTTGGTTCTTTGACAAGTTAAGCCTCTTCTCTTGGATTCTTTTTTCCAGTTTGTAAATCCAACCCCTTAGTTGAATTCGATTTGTAGGACACCTAATTGCCAGATTTTTTTTTTACAAAGAAAAAATGAATTGGGAAACCCAAAGAGTCAAGCAATTTAAAATTCTATCAAGTCAACATACTTAATAAAAAGAACATTTTATCTTCAAGAAACAGAAGGAGGGGCTGGAGTGGTGGATCTGCGGTTATAGCTCTTGCCTGGTATGCATGAGGACACGGATTTGAACTCCAGTACTACGTACACACTTGTCAGAGCAACAAAAACCACATGAAAAACTAAGCAAAATTGTTTTGCTCTCTCTCTCTCTCACTGTCCCTCTCTCTTTATAAAAAAACAACTAAAGGATATAATTGTAGTAAAGCAGGAAGAGAAAAAAATAACTGAGAACAGAATTCCTCTCAGAAATTAACTAAGCCATGTTTAGTATGGCACCTTGATGAGCCATTGTGGGTATACCAAAAAGCTCTCTGTAGGCCTGACTGGAGTGAACTAGAAGGGAAATGGAACTAGAATAATTCTCTGTAAACGACTGCAATTGCAGTTGGAAGTTGGAGCAAGTTAGTAATGTGAAGAGCAGAGGCTAAGAGAAGAGGTCCAGGTGCAGAGCAGGAGTTGGGGGTCCCAGAGACCATCTGTGAGTTCTCCAATTGGGAGGCACAGAATGATCCAAGGACCATGGGGAGATAGATAGCCAGTAGAAGTTTGGATTGGCAGGTGTCTGCTTTCCTGGTGTCAGTCAGCCTGTTGATTCCCCAGATTTCCAGTCAAAGTGCTCTCACATGGCACAGAGCTCATTGCATGCAAGCCTGACTGTGCAAGGTCAGGGTCCCTTGGTTTAGAAACACTGGAGTCTGGCAGACCTGATTTGGAGGCCCAGCTCCATCATTTGGAAGTTACAGGAGTCTGTAAGCTTCACTTTCCTTCTCTGTGAAATGGATATAATATTTCCTAATTGGGAGTTGGATATAAGGAGTAAGTGCTGCCAGCAACATCATAGCACGTAACATTCCAGCCCTCAGTAAATAGCTGCTTAGCTGCTTATTATTATTAACTATAGTTATTTGGATATTCACAACTTTTTATACTGTGGCAAGCTTGTAGGAGGATTTTATTTGTTTTGTTGGGGGTGTCGTTTTTGCTCTTGTTAAATCCAGCTTAGGATCAGGTAGGAGTATCATCTGGAAGGAGAAGAGAGGTGCGTGGAGTATCAAACTCGACAACACACCCCACAACCTTAGCCCTTGCCTTTTCAAGGCTGAACGCTGTCTATGTCTGAGAATCTGTTCCCTTGGAAATGACAGCATCTCTTTCCAGGGCTGAGCCCAGAGGGCAGGGCTCCCGCCAAGGACAGGCTGAGGGCTGAGGGGAGAGACATGGAGAAGAGGAGGGGGAGTGAGTAGGAGGAGATAGGGAGATGAAAGAAAAGCTCTTTCAGGGACTGACAGTCACTCACAAAGGCAGAGAGAGGTGTGATGTGCGTGTTCACATGCGAGCGTGACTATGTAAGCCACACACGTGCAGCAGGTAGCAGGTGCATGCAGTACGTGTGTGTGGGTGTGACAGCGTACGAATGAGTATGCACACCCATCCGTTCCCAAGCATATCACCATGCATGACTCTGCATGTGAGGGGTTGGCTGGGTGTATATGTGTGTAGGAAGTTCATATGCACATGTGCCTTGGGTAAGCCTGGGCATACTGGGCTCCAGTGTGGGGCTGACTGTAAGTCTCAGTGACAGTGAAAGATCTGTCTTTGTGAGTGGTCAATGCTTGGGGCATAGGTGAACCCTTGATGCATGGGGTATCTATGAGGAGGGACCTTCTACAGCTTCCTTGGGAAGCCTCTGACTCCCCACCCCACCTCCACTGGCTGTGTCTCTCTTCCCAGTCCATTCCATCCCCACCAGCTCCACAAACACCTGCTGGCTGCTGGCTGCAGGGCCTGGCCTAGACAGTAGGGTGGGGGAGAGAAGGGGGAGAAGTGACTGGCCTCCTAGCCCCAACCCTTGGTGCTGCCAGGGAAACGTCCTCTTCCCACCCCCCACCCCCCAATCACCGTGATTCCTGCTGTGAGGGAGAGAGGAGCCCTCTGTTTCCATGGCAACATAGCAGCCCTGCTTCTCAGCCTGAGCCCAGGCTCCTCTGAGCCATGGAAGGAGTGGGAAGAAAGCCCCCTTCAGGTTTTTGAGCCTCCACTAAGTACCCTAATCTCTAGACTCCCCACTCTGGACACCCCCAGGCTCCTCTTGTGCTCATGACCGCATAGGGATGCCCAAGCACACACACAACCCTGCTGCTGCTCTTGGGGTCAGGGGGTCTGTCTTGTCCATATAGGAAGGACCAGATCTGAGCATGAGCCTTGGAGAGAGGCAGGATGGGGCTGAAGTCCAGTCTTCATGTATGTGTGTTACCACCTCTCAGGGTTCTTGTGAGGAGCAAATAAAATAGCACTTGCAGATGTGCTTTGTAAGTTCGGATAGGATCAGCATGTCCTGACACCAGCAGATGGAAATTGCCCCAGCCTCTCTGAAGGGGGCAGGAGGCAGTCTTCCCTCTGTGACTCTACTTTTTTTCTTTTTATTTCTTCTTTTTTTTTTCTTGCACTGCTGGGAATTGAACCCAGGACCTTGCACATGCTATACAAACACTCTACCAATGAGCCACAGCCCCAATCCTGAGACTCCATTTTTACTTTTTTGTCTGGGAGAAATACATGTGTGCTCACAGAAGTATACTTGAGACTGTTTCAGAGTTGTCTCCATTAGTGGAAAAATTAGAAACCACCTCACTGTCCACCAATAGAGAAGTGATTGAATGAATCACAGTGCATCTAGTATTACCATTCTTTTTTTTTTTTTTTAAGAGAGAGGGACAGTGAGAGAGAGAGAGAAATGAGAAACAAATTTTTTATTTAGTTTTTCATGTGGCCTTCATTGCTCGGAGACTTTGCTGCGTACATGGTGCTGGGGTTTGAACTCACGTACTTGCACATGCCAGGCAAGCGCTATAATCGCCGAGCCACCGCTCCAGCCCCTAGTCTTACCATTCTTAAAAATGGAGTCTATGTGCACTGACAAGGAAGTCTCAAAAATATATTGCGAAGTGAAAAAAAATCAAGTTGAAGAATCAGTGCAGTAGGAGCCCATCTATGAAGCATTGTTTCTGGCAAGTGTGTCCATGGGTGGAAGGAGCTCCGAGCGCCAGGTCTGACTATTGGCTGTGGTTACTCTGAGGGGGAATGGGATTGGAGGAGGGAGGCAATGAAGAGGAACTTTGACTTTTTCCTCCATATATCATGATTGTGCTTGCCTATATAGCAGATGCAATTTAAGAATGATGTGCCCCTATTATTATAGTTGATGAGCAAAATCACACAGAGAGTAGGATGAGTCCAGAGTCAAGGAGCAGAGATGTTCAGAGAGTCAGGCGGGACTCCAGGAAGAAGAACTGGAGAGCAGTGTACAAGTAGGACTCAGACTTGGAGCCTAGGGAGGGCAATCCAAGCACAGGTGAGAGCTGGGAAGTGAGGAGGTGCTACAGGGGGACGGGGCCTGAAGTGGGAGGAAGAGCAGAGGGGCAGATTGCCATCTTGGCCCCACCTTGGGCACATCACTCACTGCCATCATTCTCCTCTGTCTGTGGGTGACATGTGCACACCTCAATGGGTGGTTGTGAAGATCGGTCAGTACAGAGGAAGCTGTGAAGTATCATACAGACGTGAGTTTATTGTTGTTGGTTTTTTCCTAGAGACAATGACAAGACAGATCTGACCACAGTCAGGCTATTTGCTAACCTTGGTAAGCCCTGGACTACCCTTGGCCAACCAGGCCAGGCCAAGGCTCACATGCAAGTTGGTAAGCCACATGGAGACAGCATAGCTTCTGAAGCAAGGGAGGTGGTGGGGAGGTTGAGGTAAGAGCCCAAAATGACAAAAACCTTCATTTGTTATCCACAAAAATGTCAGTTGTGAGCTAAGTATTTTAACATTTTTTCAGGTGTGTTGGGAGAGAGTATGCCTATTTTTTACAGATGAAGAAACAATTTCAGAGAAGTTCATCCATTCATCATCTCTTCATTTGTTCACTGGCTTAGAAAATAGACATCATTCTAGTTACTGAGTGATTGAAAAGTCCCTGTCCCCATGGAGCTTATGGTCTGGAAGGGCAGACAGACAAAAACAGATAAACCAATGGTGTAATGGCAGGTGATAATGAATGCTATGCAGAAAACAAATTGAGTAAAGAGAACATCAGGAGGTGGAAGGACCGGTAGCTCTAGCTCGGACTTTTGGGCAGAGAACTGAATGAAGCTGTTGTGTGGCTCTTCCCAGCAAAGGCAATAACTTGCGCACAGGCCCTGGGGTGAGAGCATGCTTGCTGTGGTCAAGGGTGCCAAGCAGCAAGTGTGAATGAGGTTGGAGAGAAGTAAAGGATACAGGGGTGTAGATTATGTGAGGCTTTACAGGTCAAAGCAAAGACTATGGTTTTAATTCTATGTGTGTTGGGAAGCTGCTGGGAGGGGTTTGACCAGGACAATCTCAACTGTAGGTTTTCAAAGGATCCCTTTGGCAACAGAATGTAGATAAGATCATAGGGAACAGGAGTGGGAGCCAACGGGTTAACTAGGAAGCTACTGTACAAGTCCAGGTGAAAAGAGAAAGACAGTTTGGAGTGCAGTGGCAGCGTGGAGGTGGCAAACAGCAGTCAGCTCTGAAACATGTTTCAAAAATAGAAGCAACAGGGTTTCCTGTCGGCTTGAAAGTGGGCTATGAGATAAAGAGAGGAGTAAAGGATGACTGCAGGACTTTGGGCCTCAGTGATTAGGTAAATGCTGTTGCTGTTTACTGAGATGAAGGAAGTGGGGGATGGGCAGGTTTTGGGACAATGAGGGTTCGCTTTAATTTTGAGATGGCTTTAGACAACTAAGTGGAGATGTCAGCTAGGTAGCGGGATGTATGAGATGGGAGTTCAGGGGAGATGTCAGGACTGAAGATATAAATTGGGAAGCTGTCAGCATAGAAATGCTGTTGAAAGCCATGGGATAAGATGATATCACCCAGGGGAGGGTGTATACATAGGAGAAAAGAGGTCCCCAGGAGCCTTGGCATTTGCAGGTCTGAAGAGCAGGAGGACTTGGAGGACTTGTCCTGCATTTCCTGCAAGGCTTTCTGTTGCCCAAGAAGTGAAGCCCTCCATATCGGGCAGGGGGACTCATAATCACACAGGATTGTTAAACCAGATGGCAGGGCCCACCCCCTGTGATGCCCAAGAATGGCATTTCTACCAAGTTGCCAGTTGCTGATGTCTGAAGGCCACACTTTGAAAGCCTCTGGGCTGTGGGAAGGAGGAATTGCTCCAGGAGTCTAGATTTTTGCAGCTGGATAGAACTGGTTTCAAATCCAGGCTCTACTCACTGTGTGATCTTGTGCAAGACAATGTCTGTTTCTGAACTTCAGTGTTCTTATCTGTAAAATGGAACAATGTCACTGTTTACCCAGGTTATTGTGAGAGACAGACAATTTAGCACGTTTTCAGCTTCTGCAGAATTGTCTGGACAGGCTGGGGGCAAGATGATGACAGCTGTATGCCCTGGAGGGGCACTGGCGCAGGCAGGAATGAGCTGGGCCTCTGTCTACTCAGATGGCTCTGGGTAGTCAGCTGGAACTACTGGAGTGGCTACTGGCTGGCAGGCAGCTCCCTGCGGATGCCTTGCCTCTGGAAGCCCTGAGACCTTGTCCTGGAAGAGAGGCAGTACATCCAGGGAGCCCCACCCTGGCTCCTGCCGTTCTCTGAACACGCTGCTGCTCCACTCTTTCTCAGTCTCCATCTTACCACCAAAGGGTTCTCTGTGTCCTGGTTCTTGGAGAGCTCCTCTCCTCCCTTCAACTCTAGTGACCAGTGGCCACGTTCCCTCGTGGCCTCCCTTCGCACTTTCCCCTCCCTGGACCTTGTCACTCAACTTAACCCTAAGTAGGAGTGTGACTTGACAACAAGAACCTGGCCTGGAGTCAGACAGACAAAGGACTCAGCAGCCAGGGACAGGGGCAAGTTGTTGTCTCTGAGACCCAGTGTTATGGGGATAGTGACACAGCCCACCTAAGACTGAGCCGGAGCTCTGAGCGTGTGAAGAAACATTGGTTTACAGCAGGTACGGGGTGCATGCTCCTTTCTCCTCCTCTGCTGCTCTCCTGTGTCTAACCAAGAGCCACCCTCTCCGGTGACTGTGCAGGCAGCCAGCCTGGGTGGACTGAGAGGAGAGAGCAGGCCTACTCCCCCTTCCCCTGTTGCTATTTAATGCTGTTAACAATGGATTCATTAACTGGGATTAATCTCATATACCAGCTCTCTATCCCCCTGGCTATTAATCACTCACTTCATTAACAGGACAGCATTAGTCAACCTGGGAGCCAGGACATGACACCCATACCAAGTACCTGTGTCTGTACCTTCTGGTCTTCTCTCCTGGCTGGTCTGTCCATCTTCTGCATGCCTTTCTATGCCGTCTTCTTCCTGTAACCGTTAGGCAGAGATGTGTCTCTCTCCCTGTGTTTCCTGCTGTGGCCTGGTCTCTGCCCCAGTGCCTCCTAGTGTGTGTTCCTCCCTGTGTCTTTCCACCCGCCGGGCCTCGCACATAGTAGGCTGGTGTTCCAGGTTGGTTGAACAAAGCACCAAGAGATACAAGCAAGGAGATGCCAATTCCAGAAGGCTCATTTTTAAAAATGGCCTTTTCTGTTTACAAAGATAATATATGCTCACTGTACAAAAATTCAAACAACACAAGAAAGGAAGAAAGCAGAAAATAAAAATTCCCTGAAAGCCCCACCATCTCGAGATAATAACCTTTAGCGTTTTGGTGAGCGTCCTCTCGGCTCTTGAGTGATATATATATAATTTTACCTAAATGGGATCATACTATGCATGCTGTTTTGCAAGCTGCTTTTCTTACTCAACAATATGTTGTTGAAATCTTTCCATATCAGTGAGTATAAATATACATCATACTTTTTAATGGTTGCAGAGCATTCTGTCTTATGAAAATAACATAATTTAGTCAATGGATCTCCTATTGATGAACATTTATATTGTTTCCCATTTTTTCACTGCCAAATTTGACATAGAAAGCAACATTCTAATGTATATATCTCTGTGTACTTGCCTAATTAACTCCTTAAGATTAATTCCCATCAGTGAAATTTCTAGGACAAAGGGTTTGCACAATTAACATTTTGGTATAGAATAGAAGAGTAGAGCCAGATGCTGAGATTCAGTACCACCTGTGCCATTTCTGAGCAGAGGTGCCTTGGACAAATTATATAACCTCTCTGGGCTTCAGTTTTCTCATCTGTAAAATGGGAACAAGAGTGGGATTTGCTTCATGAGATTACTGTTTAGATTAAGTAAGTGGTTACACGCCAAGCCCTTAGAAAGAGGCCTGGGTGTACCATAAGTCTGTATATAGTAGCTACTGCCATGGTGACAGTGGCCCACTGGCTTTCAGGGACTCTGAACCCGCTCACATCTCTCCCACTAGCAGCAAGGGAGAGAGAGCCCCTTTCTTTACACCATTACTAACAGTAAGTACCCTTGTCCATTTAAATAAATGTTTGCCTACCTTACAGGTGACAATTGACACCTGTTTTCAGTTTGCATTGTTGCGGTCAGTATTGAACTAGCATATATACTTTGTTCATAATGTTCATTCAGATTTCATCTCTAAGTAGCCCTTTCTTCTTTGTCTACTTCTTTATTAGAGTGTTTTTCTTTGAATATTAACTATTTTGTATATTAGAGATAGCGACCCTAACATTTTTCCTACTTCATCCTGACTTTCAATCATATTTATTTTTGCCCTTCATCAGTACTTTATTTTTATATGATCAAGTCTACCTGGCTTATTCCTTTGCAACTTTTATATTTGATGTCATGCTTAGAAAGGCCTTGTTTCCTTTATAAACAATACATACATTTATACTTTTAGTACTTGGCCACATACTTGTTTCATTTTTTACATTTTCATTCTGGTGTAAATAATGAAGCATAATGCCAGCTTTGTTGACTTCTAAAGGATTGGTCATTCCAACTTTACCCCAATGAGGACCAGAGAGGGGCACAAGGGTTAAAAAAAATACTGTTTCAAGACAGAAAAGGAAGCAATAGGTCAAAAGAGCAGTTCTGGAAGAGATTCCCCAGGGTCTGCTTGTAGCTAATTGTGACTAATCAATCCCTGGGGACTCCCTCCTCACTGTGGTCCTGCTGGGCCTGAATGGACAGAGGCAGAATATTAGGGGGACTGAGCCCCTTCCAGCAAGCTCTACATGCACTGGACTGTCTTGCTCCTGGCTCTCAGCAATTAGGTAGACAGTTTGTCCTTCTCATTTTGGAATCAAGAGCAAGTTGCTTTGTGAGTTTGGATCTCTGTCCTGTAAGCTCAGCCCATCATTACTCCAGTCTCCCCAATCACCCAGACCCTCCATCCTACCACAGTGTTATATCAGCAACCCATCCTGTGTTCCTCATTGACACAGCTACACCTTCACAGCGTGCCTTGGGCCCAGGGGTGCTTTAGGAATGGCCCTTCCTCAGGAAGGCAGCCCCAGAGCCATGCAGCCTGTTTGCATGTTGAAGATGGGATAAAAGAAGGCAGGATGATGGGAACAGACGCTTCCATGTAGGTGTAAGTGGAAGCCTGGATTCTCACCCATGGTGCCTGTTCCCCCAGGCTCAGGCCACCAGGGTCCTCTTTGCCACTGTGTTTAAGGCAGCTTGGATTTGACTATGATCTAGATATAGGGAGGGTTTGAGCTGGAGTTCCCTGGCCAAGTGCTCAGCACAGGGGATGCTGCAAGGTGTAGGGGTGCTGGAGAATCTCTAAGGTCCACTCTACAGCCTTGCACATGGACAGTGTTTCCATGATTTCTAGTCCCCACGGCCATCCCCAGCTCATGGACACAGCTTGGTTCTGGGATTAGAGGAACAGGCACTGACAAGCCTGGAGTCTGAGGCAGGCAAAATGCCAGGCTGGGCAGTCATACGGTGGGCACTGAGGGTGAATTATGGCACCAGGCCCCACAGAGTAGCCACAAATCATGGGGCTGTCAAGAACAGGGAAAAGGCAACACCAGCTCTCCTGTCCCAGCAGGATTGATGGACTTGGGTCCTGGATCTGGGTTCAAGATGATTGGACTTTATGATGTTTCATTTCCCCAGAATGCTACGGTGCAAAGCTTGTCACCCAGGACTACGTGTGTGAGTATGCATGTGTATTTATCATCCTTCACGACCTGCTGTGACTCTGTGGGAGGCGGGCTTCTGCTTGCCTCTGTGTGATTCTGATTTCATTTCTGTGTGACTGACCAGGCCTCTGAGTAAGCATGGGAATTAGAGCCTGAATTTTGTGTGTGGTGCACATTTGGGTGAAGATCTGTGGAACTGTGGAATCTTTGGGTTCTGTGTGTGGCTGGACAGTGGTTTGGATGTGTTTGTTGGTGAACAAGTTGGGGGTCTTGGTTCCATGTGTCCGGATGGCTGATGTGGTTATTATCCCAGAATGGAGAAAGAGGAAGAAGAGCAAGTTGGAAGGAATGCTTTGGGTGTGAAGAGTCTGAGGTCTAGGAATAATATCAAGGGGAAAGATCTAGAAAAGAGGGACAGGGATTCAGATGGGTGTCCAGGGCAGGAGGGCCTAGGCTCAGCTGCCTTCTATATTCATCCAAACGACAATGCATTGGGGAAAGTGCTATTTGGCTGGAATGAGGCAAACACACATACCGACACACACACAGACACACACACACAGATACACACACACACACACACTCTCTCTCTCTCTCATCTCTGAAGACCTAAAGGACACATGCTGTGTTAATCCTTGTTGGATAGAATTCAGTAGGAAATTTCCAAGGGTTGCTGAAATGGCACAATATACACCAATTAGTGAGAGGCAGGGAAAACTCCCTGGCAGAGGTAAAGATTCAGGGGAACCATAAGGAAAGGAGAATGTAGAGGGAAGAGGAGGATGTTCTGGTTTTAGGGACAAGAGATAGGGACAGAGTCTGTAAGACTTGGGGCAGGAACAGCAAGTTATTCCTATGGCACACTTTTAGAAGCCAAGGCCTGTCAGTTCATCAAGGCATTCTAGTACCTGGTCCAGGAGGAGGTGATCTGTATGTTGAATTGAGCTGATTTGGAGTAAAAAATGTAAAGCGCTATAATAGGGAGAGTCTAGGTGCTTCACTGCAAGAACTTTTTTTTTTTTTAGAGCGATGAGAATCCATTTTATTTAGTTTTTCATCTGGTTTTCATTGCTCTGGCACTTAGTTATATACTTGATACTGGGGTTCACTGAACCACTGCTCCAGTCCCACTTTTTTTTATAAGAGAGGAGAGAGTCTATTTTATTTTGTATTTTTTCATTTGGTTTTTGGTTTTCCAACACTTAGTTGTGTATGTGGTGCTTGGAATCGAACCCTGGTCTTCACGCATCCCAGGCAAGAGCTCTAGCACTGAGCTACCTCTCCATCCCTACTGAAAGAACTTTGAAAGCTACACAAGACCATGAGTAAGGGATGATGGGAGAAGGAAGGACAGTTAGGTGTCCAAAGCCTGCCCTGCGCGCTGCGCTGCTTGTCATCTAGTTTTCTGCATGCTTGCTTCCTGTCCAGCCTGCCTCCAAATTTCTGGGCCCTAAACCATGCTTCTGCCTTCCCCTTCCTCGTATCTTCTTGATCCTCCCCAGCACTGACCTTGACTCTGTTTTCTGATTACAGCCTTGCTAGTCTCAACATGTGGGACAGAGTCTGATCTTTTGCTGAATAAGCCAGGCTGCAGTAAAAGGGCAGTCCAGCTAGGGAGCATTCAGGACTTGGGCAGAGCCTGTTTACCCCCACTTATAAGACCTGAGTGTAATGCACAAAAGCACAAGTCATATTTGAGGGACCAGTGGTCCCAGACATGGTAGAAGACATAACATGAGTCCATAAGATCTACCTACGGACTTTGGTGCTATAAGTAGAGCACCAACAAGGTTCTGGCAGGTAAGAGGAGCAACACCACAGGAAATCTCAATCTGTGGTCTGCACAGGTATACAAGGACTGGGACAGCCTCAGAAATGCAGGTAGTAAGCAGGGAGCACCTGTAACCAGACAAACACCATGCTTTTAGATGCTAGTAACAAAAGATCTCCAACTCAGTGGCCTTACTGATAAGAAAATGCATTATTTCACATGACAGGAACTCCCTTGAGAGGAAAGAAGAGCCCTTACACAGTTTCCCAGTGATGTCATCTAAGACCAATATTCTTGCTGTCTTTTGCTGCTACCCTGAGTGTGTTGACTTTGTCATTAGGCTGGCTTCCCTGCTAGTCACAAAAGGGCTTCTCCAGATCCAGGCATCCCACCCAAGCAAGCACAGCAGTGTCCAGTAGAAGAAAAGACATTGTCCTTCTGATTGTCTCTGAGCGAGATTTTTTTCAAGTCCCCCCTCTCGTCAGGCTCACCTCACCCCGCGTGCTTATGCCTAAATTAATCAATGGCAAGGGAAATGGGATGCCAATACTGCCTCATGCTAGTTGGGGTCTTTCCCTGGAGCTGGAGCTGTGGATGGGCTTGTGGCCAGTTGCTCTGGAGCATAGGCCCTGTGGTTAGGAACATGGGAGCAGATCCTGGGTAGAGAGTGAATTATATGTACTCCATCAAACCTCTGCCAGTACCAGAGAGTAGTAAGTGCAGGATGGAGCTGCCAGCGAGTTGTCATGGCAAGAGCCCTGTTTTGGGAGACCAAAGCTAGGATCTAGTCATCTAAGATGAGGCCTGTCTCCAAATGGAGTCAGTAGACAGGTCAGGTTACTAATCAAAAGTTCCTCATTTCTGTCCTTGTCTCAATACCTCCCATGCCCACTTCAAAACCAAATTCCTTCATAAGACCTGCAAAGCCCCATGGGATTGGTCTCTGCTTTTCAAGCCACATCTGAAGCTCCTCCCATCTCCTTGCCTGTATAGTTCTTTCTGCCTCAGAGCCTTTGCACATACTGCCCTCCCTCAGTTTCCCCCTCCCGTTCTTCTTCCTCCTTTACTTCATTCTGCAGGACATTCCATAGCTCTCTGCAAATCTCTTTTGTGCCTTTGAGGAACTTTTGATTACTTGTTGATGTACTGCAAGCTATGTTAGTCAGCTTTACGTCACTGTGGCCAAAATACCTAACAAAAACAACTTAGGAGAGGAAAAGCTCATGATTTTATAGTCCATGGTCAGTTAGCTCCATTCCTCTGGTTTTGAGGTGAAGCAGAACATGAAGGGTGTGGCAGAGGTGAGCTACTCAGCTTGTGAAAGCTGCCATGAGGAGAGAGAATAAGAGGACAGACAGGGCTGATGGGGAGAAGATAAAGCCCTCCAGGGCGTGGCCCCAGTGACCTACTTCCTCCAACTAGGCCCTTTGTCCCAGTAGTCCATTCAGTCATCAGAGGATTAATCCAGCATTGGTGGTTTAATCCACTGATGAGGTCAGGACCCTTAAGATCCAATTACTTCCCAAAAGCCCCACCTCTGGAGGTTGCTGCATTGGGGACATATGAGACTGGGAGACACTCCAGACCCAAACCATTAACTCAGGCTCCTTGAGGTCAAGAAAAGAGTCTATTGTACTATGCACTATGCTGTCACTCTAAACAGTGCTTGGCACACAGTCGGCTTTTAATAGATGTCTATTGAATGTATGGATGAATGAATCCCTGAAGTGAGGGTCAGGCTTGGTCCCAAGCTTTGGTCAGGGCCTATGGGTGGGAGATTGATGAAGAGCGTGTCCTGTCAGAAGCTCCTAATGGTTCCTAAGCACAGAAGCAGCATGACTGTTAGGGATTCAAGGGCAGTGAGGACACTGGTGTGCACAGGAGGGGTAAGGAAGCCAGCTGAGACCCTGCACTATTGCACAGGCATGAGGTTCCAGCCGTGGAAGCAGTATCCAAGAAATCACTAAAGACATTCTGAAGCCAGGTGGGCTGCAGTGCTTAAGTGTTGGTTCCAGAGATCTAGAGCAGAATGAGGATGAGGATGGTAATAGCACCCACCCATCTTATGGGGTGTAGGAAGAGTAAAGGGGATGAAGTGTGCAGCAGTCTTAGGCTATAGTCCATTAGTGCTCAGTAGATAATGAAGCCTTGGCTTTGCCTTTGCCAGCTTCTTAGGGTTTGCTCCAGTCCCCATCCCAAGCCAGGTCTCAATCTGTCCTGGCTCTCTTTTTCCTCCCAGCATGCAGTATTCCAGGGCTGTGCTCTCTACAACGCTTAACTTTCCTGAGCCTACCTCTTTTTGAAGTTAAATGGGCTCAGTAATATCTCCCTCACCTGGCTGATATGAGGATGAAGAAAGAGAACACATTTTGGGGTGCTTTAGAAACTGTAAAGCACTGTGAACATGGAAGGAATTACTGTTCCTATTTTGTTGGAGTTGGGCTCATTCCTGGGTCTGGCATCTGCTTTGACTTTCCCAGTTCCTGTTTCTTGCCAGTCTCCGTTTTCTTGTAGCCACCCACGATTCTGGCACTGACAACGTAAGGATGGGGAGTTTGAATGTAGAAGGAAAAAGAAGGAACGTGACAACAGCCAGCAGCCCTCTGCTTTGTACCCGTTCTCAAGGATGATCCCTCCACCTTTCCAAGTCAGCATATCTAAAGCCTGGGTGTCACCCATGTTCTAGTTACCCAAAATTCAGTGACTTAGAGCAACACTTTATTATTAACTCTTGTGAGGCTGACTCTGACAGGCTGTCCCCCACCTTGTGGCCAGATTGTAGTCAGAAGGTGGCTGCACTAGAGTCATCTGAAGGCTTGACTGGACTGGACATTCAGGATGGCTTCCTCACTCATATCCCTGCTGCCTGGGTGGAATGTTTGGCACAGCTGGGGCTGGATCTCCATGCAGTCTCTGCGCAGGGCCACCTACAGGGCGTAGCTGAACTCATACAGGACAGCTGGCTTCTCCCAGAGTGAGCCCACTAAAGGACCAACCTTGAAACTTTTTGGCTTCTTCTGACCTAGCCTCAGAAGTCAGGCGGTGTCACTTCTAGCACATTTTCTTGGTTTCATATGGTCAACCCAGATTCAGTGAGGAGGAGATTCCTAAGGGCATGGATACTGGAAGGTGTGGCTCACTGGGGAGCCATCTCTGGAGACTGGCTAGCAAGATCTTAGGCTGGTGATTGGAACACTGCTCTGTGGAGTGCTCTTGCTATGGTTTGGGTATATTTGAGTGTGTCCCAAGGTCCATGTGTTGGAGGTTTAGTCCCCATGGAGGCAATATTGGGAGATGGTGTGGAACCTTTAAGAGATGAGGCTTGTGACTGGAGTGGTGGCTCAGTGGTTATGGTGCTTGCCTGGCATGCACAGGGATGCGAGTTTGAACCCCAGCACCACGTACTCAACAAAGTGTCAGAGCAACAAAAACCAGATGAAAAACTAAATAAAATTGATTCTCTCTCTCTCTCTCTCTTCCTGTCCCTCTCTCTAAAAAACAAAAGAGGTAAGACTTAACGAAAGCTCCTAAGGTCAACTGGGGCTAAGAGATTAAGGTATTATTCGCTGGACCCCAGTTAGTTCTCAAAGGAGAGTTGTTATATTAAAGCCGGAGAACTGGAGAGGTGGCTCAGTGGTGGAGCGCTTGCCTGGCATGCACAAGGACCCAGATTCGAATCCCAGCACCACATACACAACTAAGTATTGGAAAAACAAATACAATTGACTCTCTCTCTCTCTCTCTCAAAAAACAAAACAAAACAAAAAGAAAGAAAGAAAGTCTGAACCTAGCTCCACCCAGGCTTTCTTGCTTCCTTCTTTGAGGTGTGGTTGCTAAAGCTTGCACACATTCTTGCTATTGAGATGCCATAGGCAATGAGGTCCTCACCAGAGCTAAATTGAAGCTAGTGTGGTGCCTTAGTGAACTTCCAGAACTGGGATTTAAATAGACGTCTTTTCTTTTATAAAATTAGTCTGCCTCAGATGTTTTGTTACTGTAATAAAAAAAAAGAAAGGACTAATAAACTTATCAAAGTTCAGGGCTTGGGAAGAAGATGAGGGAGACAGCAGTGAAGGGCACGGGCCCCAGCTTTTTAAAATATTCACCTACTATTACTTAATATTTTGGAGTTTTACAAACAATTTAATGTGAATTAAAATTCTTAGATTCGTTTTGCTAAAGAGATATGGATTGTAAATAAACATAAAAAAATACACTCGACAATATTAATCAGTAGGGAAATGCAAAATAAATGTTCAATGAAGTATTACTACACACCTAGTAGAATGGTTGAAGTGATGATTTTTAAAAAAACAGATAATATCCAAGCTCTGGCAAGCATAAGAACAACTGGATTCATACACATTACTGGAAGGAATGCAATACTGGACGGCCACTTGGGAAAAAGTTTCTTATGAAGTTATATATGCACTTTACATACAGTCCAGGAATTCCAACTCTCAGGTATTGACTCCAGAGAAATACAAAGAAACATCCACTCAGAGATCTGTAAACATCCTTTCAGCTTTCCTAATAATCACAAATCAGAGAAACCAACCAACCAAAGAAAGAAACTAAAACGTCCATTGGATAAATTAATTCTGGTACATCTATACAATGATATGCTTCTCAGCAATAAGATACCGATAGATACATATGCATGGATGAATCTCAAAAGCATTATTCTGAGTAAAAGAAACCAGTCTACAAGACTATGTACTTTATGAGGCCATAGGACAATCTCAGCAAGAGGCAAGACTGGTCACAGAAAGCAGATCAGTGGTTGCAGGGGCCAGCGTCAGGGGAATGGGCTTGTGGACAAAGGGACACAAGGGAACTTTCCAGGTTGATGAGAATGTTCCATGACATGGCCATGGTGGTAATCTCATGACTGTAATATATATCAGCATTCATCAAATTGTCTACCTAAATAAGGTGATTTTCTCTGAATATAAATCATACAGTCCTGAGCTAACGGAGCTCAAAAGTCCAGAGTCCTTCTCTAATGTGTTCCTTTATGGCTAATCAGTCTCCAGGCTGGTTCTGGAGTGTTTCTGGCTTGCAGTACTCTTGCATCCTGTACACCTGTCCTACCACCACCCTCCAGCCTTCACGCTCTGCTCCCTCTTCGAGGACTTTTCCCTATACATCGCCTGGATAACCTGTATTTATCCTTCAGTCTTCAACTCTAACTTCCCCAAAGAGGTCCCTCCCCTCTGGCCAAAATCAGGTATCCCTTTTCACTTGCAGGTAGCACACTTGCTTTTCCTTCTCTAACAGAGGGCAAGCTCTCCGCACATCCTTGGCACACAATTAGCACTTAGCTTGTTTTATGAATTAATAAATATGGGAAGGATGAACAATCTTCCTCTGTGTAGTTATGTATTAAATGAATTTGTTTATCCACAAGCATGCACTATTTTCATTCATGTATTATTAAACTATTTGTTGAGAATTCAAATACTTAAAGAGCACGCAAAGTAAAAGGTGAACATTTTTCATACCCACAGAGTTTTTTTTTATAGTTTAATGTATTTTAGTAGCAAACTTACAGGAACAGCACAGAAGACAAGACAACATTAAAAACATGTACTTGCATGTAGGACAATGCGGTTAGAAAAGTATAGTGAATGGATGGAATCTACTGTATGATAAAAATGCTACAAACACCATTTAGTTGCTGTCAATAAGAAATTTACTTGTTTAAAAAAATCCAAAATGCTGGCATTATCCAGAAAAATTTAAGTTTTATTTATAATTGTTATAAAGTTGAACTGCTGAAACTTGTTCACTGAAGCATTTTGACTTGCATTAGTGCTTTATATCCCCACATTTATATTAAAAATTCACACACAAATGAAAATGGAAAAACGGTCAATACCTGATTCCTGTCCCCTATTTTTCCACTCGCAATCATATACTTAGGTACCTTTTGACCCCCAGGGGAGAAAAAAAAATCTAACGTTCAGAACTACCAATAACAGGAAGAAGAGAAAAAAAAATTTTTTTTTTGAGAATGAAATGTTTCCCATCATAGTGAATTTTTAAGCACGCTCTCCACGTATGCGGCGTGCTAGTTGGTTGTCTTTTGGCATAATTGTTACACGTTTGGCATGGATAGCACACAGGATGGTGTCCTCAAAAAGGCCAACCAGGTAGGCCTCACTTGCCTCCTGCAAAGCACCAATGGCTGCGCTCTGGAAGCGCAGATCGGTTTGAAGTCCTGAGCAGTTTCTCGCACCAGACGCTGGAAGGGAAGTCTGCGAATCAGTGCAGCGGACTCGACAGCGTCTCATTTCGCGGAGCGCCGCGGTACCAGGCCGTAACCATGAGGTTTCCTCG
This sequence comes from Aplodontia rufa, assembly GCA_004027875.1. Classification (NCBI taxonomy): domain Eukaryota; kingdom Metazoa; phylum Chordata; class Mammalia; order Rodentia; family Aplodontiidae; genus Aplodontia; species Aplodontia rufa. The sequence continues at coordinate 76,115 of PVKS010002166.1, forward strand.
CCCCTCCAGTAGGGGGCGCACTCTTGCGAGCGGCTTTTGCGGCGGGTGTTTCCTGGGTGCTTTGCCACCGGTGGATTTGCGCGCGGTCTGCTTGGAGCCGTGGTATAAAGACCTCCTTGCCCCGCTTCTCCGGCCGGAGCTCGGGAGCTAGAGGCGGCGCTGGCCTTTCAGAGCGGCGGCTGCGAACCCCCGCAGAGGCTTTAAAAGGCAAGGTTCTGCCTTTCCTCTTTGGTACCCAGAAATCTCACTTGTTATTTTTGATAGATATGTAATGTTCCAGCTTATACATTTTAAACATTAGTCGCTAATGGGAATTTTGGGATATTCCACCACTAAGGATTTCAATGTTTTCTTAATGAGAGTGATACGTTACATATTAGCACATATTGTGTGAGTGTTACACAAGGCTAGATTCCTAGAAAGTCAAGCGGTTAGGAAAGAGGATATTGTATTCCATGAAGAGCTATGCAGATACTATCGCACTACAGTTTACAAGGGAGCGCGCATGCCCACACTCTCACCAACTTTGCACAGCAACGATCCTTGCCAAGTTTTACCACTTAGGTTAAAAGTCCTTATGTATGTATGATATGGAAATAGTTTCCAAGTTATAAATAACTTTTAGGGGGTGATGGATATGTTCGTTCTTGATTGTGGTGATGGGTTCACAGGTGTATACTTATGTCAAAACTCATCAAAGTTTACACTTTAAATGTGTACAGTATATTCTATGTCAATCACACCTTAGTAAAGCTGTTTTTAAAAGAAAGTTATGTAATTTATAATATAAATAGTTCTCTCTGTTGTGCTTTTTATTTAAACTTTACTTATTTATTTATTTTGGTCATATAGAAGGTACGTATTTGTCAATTATTTAGATTTAGCTGTGTTACTTAGACAAATTACCCAAATTCTCTATGCTTCAGATTTTTTAAATGTAGAATGAGGATAAAAGTACTTACTGATACGGTTAAATGAATTAATACACATTAAAAGTTTTTAGAGTGGTAACCACCATAGCACACCATGCAGTAAATATGACCTATAATCATTGTTTGTGATCTCAATCTTACTTAGAAAAGCTTCCCATCCAGTATTATAGGAATATTCTATTTCATTTTTTGCAGTAATTTTATAGTATTTAATGTTTAGCTCTTTTATTCCATTTAAAAATTAATCTTGAAGCATAGAGCTGTAGATAGAAAAGGAAAAAAAGAGAAAAGAATAAACCACCTTGTGTGTGGTATGAACATGGGCACAATTTTATTATTTTCTTCCTGGAGATACGGTTGTTTCAACACTATTTATGGCATAACCCATTCTTTCTGCCCTAATTAGAAATATCATCAAATGGTGTTTCTCATTTCTGTTGGATCCTTTTTTCCATATGTTTATTCCTCTGCTAATACTTTCTACTGGTAAATTATAATACCTACTTTACTACTTTAACCCAGTCATAATTCTTGGTGACTTCAACATTCAAATAGATCATCTTTCTGATTCCTTGACACCATGGTTTGGATGTTTGTGTCCTTTCCAAAATTCATAGGTTGAAACACAACCCCAATGTGATATTGTCGGGAGGTGTTCCCTTTAGAGGTATTTAATGGATTACTGGCATTATGAAAAGAGCTTGTAGAAGTGGGTTTACGTTCTCTTGCCCTCTCACCTTCTGCCATGTGTTGACAGAGCAAGAAGGCCCTTGCCAGATGTCAATACCTTGGTCTTGGACCTCCAGGTCCTCCAGGATTGTAAATAATCAACTTCTATTCTTTATAAATTACCCAGTCTCAGGTATTCTGTTACAGCAACACAAAAGTGGACTATGATATTTGATCTCTTGATTCCTTCATTTCCTCTTCTACTGGAATCTGGGCCTCTACCACCTTAGTTGTCATCATGCCATAGACCTGACCATAACCAATAGTTATGACATCTCTACAACTTCAATTTAACAATTCACCTTTTATATCACCGCATCTGATCTTTCTAGCTCATTACTCTTTTTATTCTACTCTGACAATTCTTCAATGCACCAGGACCTATGATTAAGTGACACTGCCCTTATTTTTCACCTGACCCAGGTTAGATTCTATGGTTCATTATCATAACTCCCTTGTACATGTTCTCATCCCTGTGCCCCTCAGCTACTTTATCATGCTTACTTGAGCACCCCTCAACCTTGGTTAATTCCAGTTTCCCTATGCTGTTTCTTCTGTGCAACTGAATGAGTCTGAAGAAAAACCCACTATGGGCTGAGCAGTCTCATCTTAAATTCATGGCCCTAATTCACTAAGCTCATGTGGTCCTTTGGCACTCTAGGTAAGGCTAATGTCCGTAATCCATTCACTCTTCTACTTTCCCACTAGGCACCTCCTCATCTTTCATCAAAAGCTGAAACCACCACTTCAAATACGAAAATATCCAAATGGCTATTAAATGTAAGAAAAGATGTTCATCATTAGCTATAAGGGAAACGCAAATCAAAACTTCAATGAGATACCACCTCACTCCTGTTAGAGTGGCAAAAATGAAAAATTCTAATAACAACAGATGCTGGAGGGGCTGTGGGAAAAGAGGAACACTGTTACACTGCTGGAGGGACTGCAAACTGGTTCAGCCACTATGGAAAGCAGTGTGGAGACTCAAAAAATTAAGGATGGAACCACCTTACGACCCAGCTATCCCACTCCTGGGTATTTTCCCAAAAGAGTTAGAATCAGCATATTATAGTGATGTGGCTTCCTCAATGTTTATAGCAGCTCAATTTACTATAGCTAGACTATGGAACCAACCCAGATGCCCCTCACTCGACGAGTGGATACAAAAACTTTGGGACATATATACAATGGAATACTACTCAGCCATTAGAAAAGATGATATTATGGCTTTTGCAGCCAAATGGATGGAGATGGAAGGAATTATGCTAAGTGAAGTATCCCAATCTCAGAGACTCAAGGGCCGAATGGTATCTCTCATCTGTGGAAGCTAGAATACATGGGGAAGCAGTATGTTAGATGGTTAAGCTAATAATAACTTCAAATTGTATGATTCTCAACGCAACAGGGAGAAGACTCACTAGGACACTTGTAAGGCATAGAGAGGGGGCCGATGGGGAGGGGGTAGGAAGAAATCCTAGGAGACTGAGGGTGGGAATTTGGGGGAATCATCTCAGAAGGAGATCTCTGTCCTACATGAGCTATCCATTTAACTCAGGAGTTCTTCTGGGGGAAAAAGCAACAGGGGGAACCCAAGCTGGACATCCATGATATGGCATTAGCCCTGGATAACTAAGTATATATACTTTGGTTCTTGAATGTTTGATAATGTTTCCCTCTCAATTGTATCTCTATTTTCATCTAATAAAAGAAAAGATGTTCAACCTTTTTCATCATCAAAGACTGAAAATTAAAGCCATGGTGGGACACCATGACACACCTGTCAGAGTGACTAAAATTAAAAAGAACTTTGACAGGATCAAGGACATGTGGAACAACTGAATTGCTCTGCTGGTGGGAGTGTGAGTTGGTACAGCACTGTGGAAAACTATTTGTCAGAATCTACTAAATCTGAATTTTCCCTAGTCCAGCAATCCCATGACTAGGTCTATACCAAACAAAAATATATGCATTTGTGTATTGTTTAAGAATGTTCATGGCAACATTAAATATGAGCATAAATAGTAAATAATCCAAATGTTAATCCATCAAAAATAGAATGGATGTATAAATTATGGAATAGACATATAAAGGCATACCAAATGGCAATGGAAATGAATGACTGTTGCTACCTTCATCGCACAAACAATGTTGAGTGAAAGAAGTCACACTGTATGATTCCACTGTGTCAGTTTCAGAACTAGACAAAACTAATGTATGGTTTGAATAGTGAGTACCTTTGGGAGGAAGGAGTAAATAATGACTAGTAGAGGGCATGAGGGACCCTGAGCTGCTGGCAATGTTCTCTTTCCTAATGCAGGTATCGGTAACATGAGATGTGAACTTGTGAAAATTTACTGAGTTATACACTTATAATTTGTGCACCCCTTTGTTTGTATGTTATACTTTACAAAAGCTATCCTATATGTGTGTATACATATTTGTGTATATTTACATACATACACATTTTATATTCCTTTCTTGACCCTACTTTTCATTTCCAGTGATTACACCATTTTGCTCCTTCACTTTATAACCAAACTCCAAAAAATTTTATATTCACAGTCTTCAAGATTTTAAACCCTAATCATTTTCCTGAAATTGCTCTTGTCAAGGTTACCAGTGACCAACATATTGCAAAACCCAGTGGTCAATCTGAGAGTTCATTGTACTTGATCTTTCAGCATAACTTGACATATTACCTCTCGGGATACTTCCCAGACACCTCTGCCATCTTTATTCATCTTCCTGCCCACCAGATCTGTTTACTCCAGGGTTCAGTGTGTAGACCTCTTCTCTATCTTTACTTGCCTGCTGGTGTCAATCAACATTCAGAGAGTTTCTACCAATACAATGATCGTTCCAAAATTTATATCTGTATCTTCAACCTCTTCATATTCCCAACTGCCAATCTGATACCTTTGCTTGGATAATTAGTTGGCATCTAAAATGAATATGTCCCCAGACTGGTTCACGGTCTTCTCCTGTCCCCTCGAAGCTGCACTTCCTTACTGAGTGGTAACCATGTTCTCAGGTACCCAGGTCAAATGCCCTGTGTCAGTCTCTGGCTCCTCTCCTCTTCCCCATATTCAATCTATAAGCAAATCGTTCGTCTCCATCTCTTCTCATCATCTTCAAAGCTATTACTTTGGACCACACCATCTTCATTTTTCACCTGGATGATCCCATTATCCCCCTACCAAGTCTCTCAGTTTCTGTCTTCACCTCTTTCTTTTAGTCAGAATCCACCCAGGAAACAGACGCCACTTGGTGAAGGAATGTAACACTGTGTGATATAGGTATTACATTACATTGGTGATAAAAGAATGAGAAGCCACAAGGGATGGAGAGGCCACCTGGTAATCACCAACAATAGAAGGCTGCCACAACCTGTAGGTTGGAGAGGTGACTGGGAAAGGTGGTGTTACCCACTTTCCCAGCCAGACTTCCTCTAAAGACAGCTGGAACCAAGGCTGGCTGAGAGGCAGAGAGCAGAAGCCAGTGGTGCCTCCCACCTGGTCTCACTGGCCAGGTCTTGGGAAAAGGCTGCTGCAATATGGACCCTGGAACAGGTCGCAGAGCCACTCCCGACTGTAGAGAGCAGAGCGGGCAAGGGTCAGCAAAAGACTGCACAAAGATGCCTAGGGCTAGCACGGGACCCCGCTCATTCTCTACTCTTTCCCAGGACAGTCGTGTCTTGGGCCTCAAGCTTATGCCATTTTGAAGATCTCATTGAGAAAAAAATAAAAGATGAAAAGCTCTAAATTCGGTATGCAAGCACATATTTATTTAGGATGAAAAAATAAATAATAGGAAATTACAAAAATTTCAAAAGCAGATAAAACCATAAATATCTGATATAATCCAGGAAAAATAATTGTTTTTATTTACAGTCTGGGATATTACTGTATTAGCTTTCACCCTATATTTTGGGGGCTTTATTTTCTTCATCTATTGGTTCGTATATCCCAATTTGTACTCAATTTTTAATGGAAAGAATATATAAAGTCTTCCCTATTATGATTGATTACAGTTTTTTTTTGCTATTAATTGTTTAGAAAAATTTCCTCCATCTTTACAACTTATTGGTATATTTATTGGAAAAGGCAAGTAAATTTTTAGAATTGTCAAATTCAGGAAAGCTTTATCAAGTTTCTTTTATACATGAGCTGTGAGATGTCTGGGCTTTTCAAGTTTTCTTGTGCGGTGACTAATTTTAAAAATTTCTGTGAGCTGACAACACTCAATTAAAGCTCTCACGTCAGGATCTTGGGTAAGGCAGTGGAGTGGGTGGGAGGAGGATTCCTGGAAGCCATTCTTGCTCCAGGACAGCCGGCAATAACTTCCAATAACAAGGAGAGCTCTGTGGACTGCACAAATATATCTCCAATTCACTTTTCCTTAACTGGATCCCCCAAACACCTGGGACCACTCCAGCACTGAGAGAAGATACTTAGAAGAGTCAAGGAAGAGACAGTTAAAATGCTTTACTTTTGCAAATTTACAAAACATCGGGCCACGTGAGTATGTGACTGGCATCTTCCAAGGAGTGTGTGCTGGGTAGAATTTGAGGTTAGAGCTTTGGGAGTTTTATGATAAATTTGTCACTGGTCAGGCAGAAAGGTCCTTTTAAAATGAAAGACAAAGCCTGCAGCGGTGGCTCAGAAGTTAAAGCATTTGCCTGGCAAGCATGAGGAACCAGGTTCAAATGCCAGGACCATACACAACTAAGTGTCAGAGAAACAGAGGCCAGATGGAAAAAAATAATAATAAAATTGATTCTCTGTCTCTCCCTCTAAATAAATAAATAAAAATGAAAGACTAATTGGGAACCTCTCTGCTCTAGGCTCTTAAAAGCCTTTATAGCTCCTTCAAAGTAAAAGCCAAGGGCTGGAGCGGTGGCTCAGCGGTTTTGGTGCTTACCTGGCAAGCACGAGGACCCAGGTTCAAACCCCAGCACCACATATACCACTAAGTGTTAGAGCAACTAGGGCCATGTGAAAAACTAAATAAAGTTGTTTCTCTCTTAAAAAAAAAAAAGAAAGAAAGAAAGAAAAGAAACAGGGTCTCCATAAGTTGCTCTTAGGGCCTCACTAAGTTGCCTACTTCTGACTTTGAACTCACAATCCTTGTGCCTCAGCCTCCCAAGCTGCTGGGATTCCAGGTATGTACTGCCAAGCCTGGGCCTCCCATCTAGAATCTTGACTTAATCACAGCAGCAATCTCTTTTGCCATGTGAGGAAAATATTCAGATTATAGGAACAGAGAGCATGGACATCTTGGAGGAGGGGTATTATTCAGCCTGCCATACCTTCCCAGTGAAACGCTCCCTGACCATGCCTAAAATGTTGGTCTTAGCAGCCATTTTATCTTGTCCCTGGATAAGAAGGAATGTTTCTGGGAGTTCATAGGTGTATATATAATAGTTGCTGCATTTAGAGGTCTGTATCAGTCAGAATCCTATAAGAGAAACAGAACTACCAGAAAATAGATATTACAAGATTGATTGTAAGGAATTAGTTTATGTGATTCTGGGGACTGGGAGACATGTCCAAAACCTGTAAGGCAGGAAGGGCCTGAGCTCTAGTCCAGGGGTGGACTTTCTTCTTCTGGACAGCCTCTGTTCTGCTTAGAATGACTTGAAGCTGATTGAATCAGGCCCACCCAAAATATTGAAGCTACTGAACACCCCCATAGTGAAACCTACATTAGTGTTTGACTGAGTAACTGGGACTATTATTTAGCCAAGGAGATGTATGAAACTGACCATCTCAGGACCCTTTATCTGCTTGGGGAAGCTTTTTATAAAAATTTGTATTGGTGGCTAAGCGGTTAAAGTGCTTTCCTGGCATGTGCAAGTACCCAGGTTCAAACCCCAGCACCACATACACAACCAAGTGTTGGGAGAAACAAAACAAAATAAACAGAAAAAAAGATGAAAAAATAAAATTGATTCTCTCTTTCTCTCTCTCTTGCTTTCCCTCAATAAAAAAGAAAATCATCTATAGAGATAACAATTTTGTTCCTTTAATGTATCTCTAGAGTGGGAATAAAAAAATAAAGTTTAGTATGTGATGTTAAAATCAATGCATGTGGGGGCTGGAGCAGTGGCTTGGCGGTTACGGTGCTTGCCTGGCATGTGTAAGTACATGGGTTCAAACCCCAACACCCACATACACAACTAAATGTTAGAGCAACAAAGGCCATGTGAAAAACTCAATAAAAAATTGTCTCTCACTGTCCTTCTCTCTTAAAAAAAAAAAAAGTCAATGTATGTATTTTAGGATAAAACCCATTTGGTAATGATTTACCAGTTTTATAATGTATAGATCAGTTAGGTTGGCTACCGTTTTATTTGTGGGTCATCCAGCTGTGTCATGGATTGGGCTCTGCATCCTTGTGTATATCTTTGTTCAGCTTTAGTACATCAGGGTTAGTGGCTTAGGGTCAAAAATAACAACCTTGGGGCTGGAGTGGTGGCTCAGCAGTTGTAGTGCTTGCCTGGCGTGCACAAGGGCCCGGGTATGAACCCCAGCACCACTACACAGCTAAGTGTTGGCGAAACAAAAGCCAGATGGAAAATAAATAAAAATTTATTCTCCTTCTCTCTCTGTCTCTCTCCCCCCTCCCTCTCTCTTAAAAAATGTTAAAAAAAATAACAACCCTAGTTGATTTAAACATCCGAGGGCTGCAGGGCACGGGGGGAGGGCATACTTCAGGCAAACCTTGCAGTCAGTGCTCATCTTCTCTTCTCCCATGTGTCAGCTTTGGCCTCTGACTCCACATGACATGCAAATGGCTCCAGGATCTGCAGCCTTAGTTTCAGGAGCAACTTCTTGCTGGAAGTTGCTGAAAAATCTCTCACATTTCCTTGTCACAAGCCCATCACTGAATCAGTTGCAGTCATTGGGGGAAAAGCTTATGAGCCCAGCCTTGCAAGTGGGGGTGGTGTCAACTTCGCTGGAAGTACATAGCCTCATAGTGGGATGGAGAGGGTTCCCTCTGAGGAAAACCGGGGTGTGGTTACTCAAGGGATGAATGAGCACTGAAGAGCAAAAACAACAGATGCCTACTATAGCTGAGCTAGCCCGGCAGAATGCATTGGGAAGTTTTCCATCTTTGTTTTACACTCTAAAACAACTTAAATAACAGAAGTTATTTGTTCCTTGAAAGTTTGATATAACTCACCCCTAAATCCATTCTGGGCCTGATGCCATTTTTAGAAGCAAATCTTTGATGATCTGATTTCTTCTATGGATATTAGCATTTTTACCTCTTCTTGAGCCATTAAAAGGGAATGAATAAATCAAAGAACCAGCATTTGGTTTTATTTACCAAGTCTACATTTGTTTCCCATTTCATTAGTTTCTGCTTTTATCTCTATTAATTCCTTCTTTCTATAGAGGTTCCCCCTTCTAGTTTTCTCGTTCCCAGCTGCTTATATTCAGTCCTCTTTCCTCTTTCTAGTAAATGTGTTCAAGGCTGTCCATTTTTCTGCAAGTATTGCATTGGCCTTGATGACTGATTCATTGTGCGCTGCTCTCCGTGTCATTTTGTGGCATAATCTATCATTTCAATTTTGAGTGTCCCTTTAACATGAGTTATAGAGAATAGCGTTTTCGAATTTCCAAGTTGTTGAGTTTTTGTCATGTTATTTTGCTACTTTTTGTCATTGATCCTAGCTTTTTTGTACATTGTAGTCAGAAAATGAGGTCTATATGGTTTCTGCTTCCTGGAAATCAAAATCTTTACTTTTTTATTAGTCATTTTGTTTTAAAGAGAGAGGGACAGTGAGAGAGAAAGAGAGAATCAATTTTATTTCATTTTTTTCACATGGCTTTCATTGCTCCGAGACTTCGTTGTATACGTGGTGCTGGGGTTCGAACTCGCGCACTGTGCATGCTGGGCAAGCGCTGTAACTGCCGAGCCACCGCTCCAGCCCCTAGTCTTTTTTTTTTTTTTTAAGAGTGAGAATGAGAGAGGGAGAGAGAGTCAATTTTCATTTCTTTTTTAATCTGTTTTTTTCTTAAGAGAGAAGGACAGTATGAGAGAGAGACAGAGAGAATCAATTTTTTTAATTGAGTTTTTCACATGGCTTTCTTTGCTCTGACATTTAGACGTGTAAGTGGGTGCTGTGGTTCGAACCCATGTACCTGCACATGCCAGGCAAGCACCGTAACGGCTAAGCCACAGCTCCAGCCCCCTGGTTTCTGTTTTTCTGATACTTAGTTGTATATGTGGTGCTGGAAATCGAACCTGGGACCTTGTGCTTTCCAGGCAAGCATTCTCCCATTGAGCCACCTCTCCAGCCCCTTTACTAGTCAGTTTTATTTAATGAATGGCCCATGTTTGTAAATGTACCACAGATATTAAAAAAGAAAGAATAAATATATGTTGTTGTCCATTTTATGCTGCTATAACAGAATGCTAAAGACCTGGTAATTTATAACCAATTTATTTGGCTCATGGCTCTAAGGCTAGAATCAAGGGTTGCATCTGATGAAGACCATCTGGCAGAAGGTATCACACAGTGGGGAGGAAGGAGGTTGAACTCATCCCAAGATAATGGCATTAATCCATTAAATACTCTGCCCTCATAACCTCGTCATTATTTTTTAAATTTTTTAATTTTTTTTATTTTTAGAGAAAGGGACAGTGGGAGAGAGAAAGAGAGAATCAATTTTATTTAGTTTTTCATTTGGCTTTCATTACTCCACTTCTTTGTGTATGTGGTGTTGGGGTATGAACTCTCATCCTTGCATATGTGAGGAAAGCGTCCTGACCACTGAGCCACAATCCAGCCCCAAGTGATCACTTCTTAACGGTCTCACCACTCAAACTTTTGCACTGGGGATTCAGTTCCAACATTTGACTTTTGGGGGATACTTTCAAACCATAGCAATATGTATCCTTACTTCAGTAATTTTTCATATGTGTGTGCATATATATATATATGCATATATATCTCAAATAAAACTTAAATTATTATTATTTAAATTCTCCTATAGCTTTGCTTATTTTTCTTCACTTGATCTATCAGTTTCTGGACAGGTATGTAAAAATCAAGTATCCTTGCAAGTTTGATACTCTTTATAATTCAAAAACTAATTCTTTCTGTATTTTAATACTCAGTTGTTCAATACAAATTTCACTCATCATCCTATTTCTTGGTAGATTGTGCTTTTTGTAAAGTATCATTCTTTGCTCCATGTAGTGCTATTATTTTGAATTCTCTTTAACCTGACATTAATATTCTTATACCTTTATTTTGTTTTGTTAGCATATATTCATTTTCCATTCTTTTATTTCTGATCTTGTTTGTGTTATATTGTGTGTGACTCTTTAAAATAATTGCATTGTATGTGGACATGAATATACACACATATACTTGTGTAGGTTGTTGAGAGTTCTTTTATCCACTCTACAGAAAGTCTCTGTTGTTTAATAGGAGGGTTTAACTCATTCATATTTATTATGATTTCTGATATATTTATATTTCCCCCCTGCTTTTTATTTGATTGATCAATTTTTCTTTATTCTGTTTTTCTTTATTTATTGGCAAGTTACATGTTTCCTCCAGTGTCTTAAAGTTCCTCCTACCTCTCATATTTTGTTGAAACCCAAGTTCCAAATGTTATTATTTTGAATTATTTCTATACTTTCAAAAGAAATCATTTCTTAAAAACTGTATGAAGTCTTATAGATTCATTTTTACTTATTATTTAGAATCAGATATGTACCAGTTTCTTTTTAAAATTTTGTAATCCTATGACATTTTCTTTCTTGAGTTCCTTTTTTGTTTTTCTGAAGCACGTAATTATTTTTTCAGAAGGAGTGAATGGATAGTAAATTTTCTTTGTCCTTTATTATCTGAAAATATCTTGGACTTGTTTTCATTCTTGGTAGTTTGGCTGATATAGAGTTTCGGGTTTAAAAAAAATCCAGAAGCATTGAAACTTTTGTTTTTATTTTGTAACTTAGAAATGTCACAGGATGTGTGTCTTTTTAGTATTTTGTACTTAGCATTTGGTGAGTCTTTTTATAATTTGAGAACTTAGATCTTCCTCTAGCTTTGGAAATATTTTAAAATTATATTTTAAATTGTTTCACCACCTATAGTCTCTGTTATCTCAGGCTAGAACTTCTATAAGGTAAATATTAGGTCCCATATTTTCTCATATTCTGTATCTTTGTATTTTCACTGTACCTTCTAGGGGACTTCCTTGACTCTATTTTCTTGTTTTTAATTTTCAAGGATGTTGTCTTCGTCTTTGTATCTTCTCCACAGCAATCTATTCTTATTTTAAAAGCAAATATGTTTTGGATCTTTTTGAGTATACAACCTAGGATTCTTTTAAAGTTCCTCCCTGTCAGTCGCATTATCTCCATTTGCTATAGGATGAATAATATTGGATTTTTCATCTTGTTCTTTCTCATACGGTGGATTTGCCTCAAATATCTGTAGCTCTGTGATGGTCGTTTCAGTCTTACAGGTTAATAACTAGGTAGATTTGTATATTTAGGAGACAGACGTGTGTTTCTTTCACAGTTGTGTGGTCTTGTTTCTAGGACGGGCCTTTTCCTTGAAAGGAAGCTGTGCACAGCTCTGTGAGTGAGTGGGTAGGAAGAGCTTGTTGCTGGAGGGTTCGCTTTAGGAAGAGCAGAAGACCCACATGGGCAGGCGGGGGACCTCTCGATTGTCAGTGTAAGGGGGACTCTGCTTTGTGTGTGAAGTCCTGAGCAGAACTGTCTCACTGCCGTTCCTTTTCCCTCCTTCCCACATCCATTGTGGAAATTTAGCTCTGTTCTCCTTCTCTGACTTCAAAACATACATGTCGTCCTGTGTCCACTGCCACATAATAAAACACAACTTGGTGCCTTAAAACAACAATGGCTTACTATCTCTCATGGCTCTGTGGACTTCCTGGAGTTATTATTCTGTTCTACCTGGCATTGGGCTAGACTTGCTAAGGTTGCTTTGTCAGCTGGAAGGCCCAGGCAAGAAGTTTTCAGTCACATATGTGGGGCCTGAGTGCTGCCAGTCGACTGAAGCATCTCGTTTCTCCACCAGGTGACCTCTCCTCCATGTGACTTTTTATCTTCCAGAGCTTCTTCCTTCAGGAGGTAAGGTGGACTTCCTTCCCCACTGGGACAGAGTTCCCTGGGGACAAACAAGGGCTTACCCGGCCTCTGCCTCACCACGCTTGCTGATGTCTCACGGAGCACAGCAAGCTATGTTGCCGAGTGGCACGTCAGTGTGTGAGGGGCTCTGCAGGATGTGAATACTGAGGGATGTGCCTCACTGCCTCAGCATAACAGTTCACCACACCCCCAAGGGAGATCTTTCATCTTGTTTAGAAAGCAGTCACCAGGTTTCGACATTAGGGACAAAAGCCGCAGCCGACAGTCCATGTGTGCTGAGAGAGGAAGGCGCTGCTGGACCATTTTATTCAGCAATTCTTTACCTGGTAGAAGTTGTGCTATCACCTGCTCCCTGTTCCTGGTTCTTGGAGTTTTTCCAAAGTTCTTTTGGAAAGGACAATTTACATCTTTTTAGCCAACATCCTCTGTGCTGATGCCACCACTCCAGCTTACTCCATAAATCTGTTTTTTTCTTTTAGAGAGTCTTCAAATCTGTCTCATCTCCTCATGCCATGCTTTCTAGCTTTCCTGGGCTAAAATGGATGTATTTGTCTTTGGTTTCTTTCTATTATTCCAATGAAATTTATTTTGTTAAAAGGAAAAGAAAATAGTGAGACAGGAATGCCGATGAGAGGTGGTGGCTGCACTAGACGGCATCTTTGCTTTTTGCCAGTTCTGAGATGCTGAGATACTGTGGCTCCAACCCCTTCTTGATCAGGAGTCAAGCTGATGGAGTTAAATACTGGTTCCACTGGGATAGACCTGGGACTTTGGGAGCTGGCTCCTTAGATCATCTAAACTCCTCATTTGCAGTTAATAGATGCTTAGAGATGGAAGCAAGGTCATCCAGTAAGTTGGCTGCCTCTATTCCTGTGATCTTTCCGCCCCATATTTCCCTGCATTTTGCCCCAATCTGTACCTCTGGGCACCTATCAGAGAAGCCCAGGATCTGCTCTCCTCAGTGGGGCTAGGCAACACTCTATCCCAGGATGCCAGGGCATGAAGGATTTGAGGCTACAGTTGCCCCAAATGAGACAGATGTCTGTCTGGTCCCTCCTCCTGAAAGGCGATTATTTGAGCTCGAGATGACAGCCGTGTTTGGATCATAGATTCTCTTTTTCCCTCCAGCGCCCTCTCTCTCCTACTCAGTTATCTATTTACCTATCTGTTTACGTGAGCTCCCCCCACCCAATGAATTACGTCTGCAAGGCAGTAAAATGTTATGTATTTGCAAGGCCCATAATCTTTAAAAGCCCAGTGATGCCAGCTCCAGACAGCAGTGAGCTCCCTCCAGTATGTTAATAGATAGTATTAGGGCAATAATGAAAACACTTGAGACAAGTAAGCTCCTATCAAAAGCTGAGTAATAGGGCTTCGCAGAGTGAATCACAATGCAGAAGAGATTAAGACGTCTGCCGTTGTGCAGTGTCTATTCAGACTAACAGCTGCTCTGTTTCTGATTAAAATGGGGTTGGGGAGACCTTTCTGAGCAAGTCCCCTTTTATCCTGCATTTCCTCACCCTTCCCACCTTCACCTCCATTCAGCCATAGCCATTCACACATACACACACACACACACGCGCGCGCGCGCGCGCGCATGCAGTGGAGTCACAACCATGAGTTGCATGTTCAGAGCCATCATTGCACACGCAGCCGCTGACGCCCATTGACACATGGCCAAACCAGCACACCCAAGCACACACACACCACCACCTCGGCACATACAGGTGCACAGTCACACATGGAACCAGTCTCTCACACACTCACAGCCTCAGCCAGTCTCACACACACATTAAATTACAATCTGTCACGAACACAGTCTCACATATGCATTAAATTGCAATCTGTCATACATGCACGCTCTTCACACACAGTCACAACCAGACACTCAGAGACAACCTAACCAGTCATGAGCCTGTGCATATCTGGCTGGTCGCATTCATTGACAGCCCTAGCAAGTCCTTTGTGTGCAGAATCACACTTGCACACTCACACTTGTGATCACAGTTCGTCATATACACACAGCCCTTCATTCAGAGGATGTCCCAAGTTCTCCTACCCACATACAGCCATAGTCATAAATACTTGCAGGTGGCCATGTGCTTGCTAGAGACAACAGCCCAGTCACACATGAAGTCACACTCTTCCATACCTACAGAGACAGAGCTAGTCGGCACACCTGCAAACCCCAACCACAAGTGTGCAAATGCTACAAACCAAAGATATATCTGAGCACACAATCAGCCATAAACTGCTCTGAGCACCTCCCCAGGGGGTGGCCCAAGATATAAGACTAGACTCCAAGCCAGAGGGATGGCCCCAAGCTGGTTCAGTGGCTTTGAAATTCTCAAGGCAGGCATTGAGGTTACCATTCTCCACTACCTGCAAGACTGTAGCATTTAGAGGGAAACAAGCGTTACTGTGGAGGCTAAAAACATAGACTCTGAGCTTGAAAGGACTGCAGATGCAGACTTAGGAAAACTCCGAGCTATCCAAGGACAAAAGGCTCTACTTCGGGAGGGAAGGAGCACCCTGTCAGTGGAGGTGTATATTCAAGTCAGACAGCTACTTGACAATGAGGGGGATGAGGAGGAACTGCTCAGGGGTAACCAGATGCCCTGAAGATCCATCCCAGTCCTAATCCTGTGCCCTGAGGTTCTGTGTGTCCTCTCCCCAAACCCTGTCCCATCTGTCACTCCCTTCTTCCTCCAGCCTAGCTCTCCAGAGAGAACAGGCACCCCAACCCTCTTTTTCTCTCCCTTTACATGATTTCTGTTCCAAGATCATCTTTAAGCTTCTGGTTGCAGCTATACCTCCAAGACCCTGGCTCTAAGCTCAGGGGAAGTGCAGACTTCAGTAAGCTGGGGGATTGTTCAGATGCCCTCCACCTTAACCTGATGGACCTGTCCTTTGGAGACCAATTTAGCTGTCCTGGATGGAAAGCGCTGGATGATGAAGCTAGGAACACAGACCTGGGCATCTCAAAGGATCTTTACTAGGCAGCTGGTCAGTCCGTGGCAGGCTGTAGGAGTGGGAGGAGATGGGAACTTCCTACCCTCAGCAGCACTTGACAGCCACCGGGCTAGCTGGTGGCTGCCTCCTACTCCACTTTCAGCCTCCTCTTCCAGGGCTGCACGTCCACCCTGAGGGGCACATCAATATTCCTTTTCCCAAACAGATGACTCCCTCACCCCCATGCTTTGTCTGTGCTCACCTCCTCTGGGGTGCCTTCCCCACCCACACAATGATATCTACACTTGTCCAACCCCCTTCCCAGCCTGAGCACACACGTACAGGAAGCAGCCTCAGAGCCCCTGGGCTAGAATCAATCCTTCTCCCTTCTGTGCTCCTATAGCCATTGTTTCTCCCCTGCTAGAGTGTGGACCATCTGTCTTCCACCAGAGGGGCTGGGTCAGGCAGGATGAGTGTGCTGTTCATGGGTGGGGGGAGGCAGATTTGAGCAGAGGCCAAGTGGCCAGGATGTAGAACCAGCTCCTAGTATAGCATCCCCAAGGGCGTAGTTGGGGAAGTGAGCCTCACATTCAATTATGGTGCAAATTTGGGGGCTAGGGATGGAGCTTTAAGGGGATGGCTTGAGTGAGATCTATTGACTGAGCTATGGTCCTGAAAGTCAGGATCCAGAGAAAAAGAACTCAGGTGACCACAGTCAGTCAGGATTGGACCCCAAGTTGTCTGATGCCAAGCTCTTTTGTCTTCCACCTCCATGGTCTTTAAAGATCAATTTATCTCTCTCCCCCACTTACTTGCAGAAGAGAGCACTGAACCCCAGAAGTGGGAAGGGTCTTTCCCAAGGTCACAGTATGACTTGGTAACTGAGTTAGGAGGAATCCCCAGGTCTACAGACTTAGCCAGCCCCCCACCCTGCCCCCGTGAATCCAGAGACAGAAGGGGCACATACCCCAAGGCCAACCCTCCTCCTACATGGCTCAGCCCCTGGCACTCAGGCAGAGGCCTAGAGCCCCAAATAGAACAAGCAATGCCATCTCCCTTCTTGGGGAGGGAAAGGCAGCTGTGACGGTTGTGGCGGGTGGAGAGAAATTTCCCCTTTCTGTAGATTGGATCAGTCACTCTCAGAATTGATGGCAACGGCTTCATCACGAAGATCTAATGCTTTAATTATGTTGTGACATGACCTGACATGGGGGTGGCATTTGATGGATTCTCTGGTGTCATCAGCATGGCCCTGACATAGGAAAGTGGCAGAAGGCAGCGGGAGGGGGAAGAGGAAGGGCTCTGGTTGGGAGATGTGTCCTCCCAGGGCCCCCTCCGCCTTTCCCTGCTCCTTATCTTCCAGGGAAGTTCAAGCAGCTGTGGGGACACAGGAGAGGAGGGGCAGAAGCTCCTGGATGGGAGAGGGTGGATATGCCCTCTGGGATGAATGCATGTATGGGTACAAATGTGTGCACATGCCTAGACACACTGGGTCATGTCCAAGCAGGTGAGAGGATTCAAACCCATTGACAGAAGCTACAGCTTCCCTGCTGTCTGACCTGCAGAGGAGGCCTGGGATGTTAGGGGCAGGGACAGGGCACCCATTGGTCTACATGTCCTGGGACTGTCAGGAGAAGGAGCAGATACATTAGGCAGCCTAGAGGGCAGAACTGGGACCAACACAGACTCTCCAGGGAGACAGTCTTAGCTCTGCAGAGAGAGGGCTGCCCAGCCACCAAACAGGCAGCCAGGAAGGCAGGGAGCAATCTGTCTCTGGAAAGGGCTACCTTGGCTGACACAGAGGGGCTCCCTCCCCACGGTGGACGCCTTCTGACTAATGAATGACCCAGTAGCCATGGGTGAGTGCACGAAAGTTTTTATCCTGCATTCTTTCCCTTCTCTCCAGCTGTCTGGAGCCTTGTGGTGCCGTCGGGGTGGCAAGAAAAGCAAGCAACCAACTTGGAAGTCCAAGCCATTTACCAGGAGTCTGCACGTGCAGTACCTCCTCTGTCAACTCTCCCCATCCTGTACCCAGGGCCAGTTTTTCCTCCCCAAACCTGCATGCTCTAGGGAGCCCCACTGGAAGACCAATAGAGTGGGAGTGCAGGCCCACTGGCATACCCCACCTTCTCATGCAATCTTGAAGGAGCCTCAGGACCACCTATAGCCAGGGACGAGCTGTTATCTCCCTCTTGAAGTGGGGGGCAGTGAGGCTGTTAGACAACAAGTTGCCTGCCCAAGCCTACATGGCTGGGAAGGTGCGATTGGATTTGACTTAGCGAGTGTTGGTGGAGTGACTTCGGCACGTAGGCCCTGTGGAAGAAGCTGCAGATCCAGACAGTGAGATCGCTGACCTGGAGATGCACGGTGTGCACATGCCTCTCTCTGATTCAGATGTTGTTGCTCTTCACCCTGCTCCACTCTACCTTTGCCAGTGGTGCTGGGTTGGCAACCCAGACTGGAAAAAAAAAACACTAGAGTAGATGTCTGGAGTTGAAGGTCAGGTTCTGGTTGCCACTGTCTTTGGGGAAGGAACAGCCTGAAAAACAGGGGGCTAGAGGATCCTTAAGCTCTATTCAATGTGATCTTCCTCATTCCATTCCACCCCACCCCATGGTACAGAAAGAGAGACCGAGTTCCCGAGAGAATAATAGATGGGCCCAGGCTCAGCTAGTGAGTTAGAACAGGAGCCAGGCTTGAACTGGGTATACCCAGGATGCAGTGCTGCTAACTGTGGTCATGAACATATTCTGGAGTCTTGATCTTCTTCTAGAAACATGAGTTAAAGACCAGCCAAAAAGGAAACTCCCAATACCCAGGAGGAGGATTTTCATAGCCTGGAGAAAGCACTGCAAGCCCCAGCCTCAGTGAAGGATGTAGAAGGCTGACTGGCCAAGGCCAAAGTTGTTTATGGCCTGGGCTGTATGGCAGCAATGTCAAGGTGGGGAAGGCAGAAGCTGTGCTGAAGTTGTTCTCCCAATTTCCCTGTGTGACTGGATGCTCCTAGGTGGTGCTTGAGCAGGACAGCAAGAAGGGCTTGGCAGCTGCAGGTACAGAGCTACGTGGGTCTGGACATGTGCAGACACAGTTGCTCATGTATGTAGCTTTGGAGCCTACTGTCCTGGTGGTGGGGAAACTTTTTGGTAGTCTCATGAATGTGGAATCAAGGATCTACACAGCTGAACATTTGTGAACAAGAGCAGGCTTGGTTAAGGAAAACCTGTTCTCCAGGCAGGGTCTGCATCTGAGTGTGAGAAGGTATTCCTGTGTGACTGTGGTGTATCCCCACTGGGTGGCTATCACCTGGGGCTCCACGGTGGTCAGGTGTTGTTGTGTGTTCCTGTGTCAAGGTGCTATCAGGTATAACCGTATCTGGTCAGGCTGGTGTGGATGCCTGCTCCTGTCTACACCTTCCAGTGTAGCTGTGTGTGCCAGCCAGAGGGTATGTCTAGATATGGTTGTATTTTTGGTGGCTCTAGCTTCCAGCATAGCCATGTCCCACAGCATAGCAATGTGTCCCAGTATTGTGCATTTTTGTGGAATCCTATGACCCTTTTCAAGATTGTCTCTGGGGTAACCTGGGCCCTGGGCCGCTGAGGCTCTGTAGCAGGTGAACCCATCACAAGGGGGCACTGTGAATCTTCCTAAACCATCACCATCAGCAGGTTTCCAGTGTGTGGATAGAGAAGGCTGGGAGCTAGCACAAAGACCCCCTAAGCCAGGCTGAGCCTCCTCTGCCTCTAGGTCCCTGGACAGTTTCAGATCTCTTCGCAGAGCTTTTACCCTGGAGGAAGGGAAAGGATAGCCTTAAAATCTACCTGTAAGTGTCATGGTGGAGGTCCACAAAGCAATCTTTCCCAACTGCCTCACTTGATGAATGGAGAAACTGAGGTTCAAGTGGGAAGTAATTTGTTCCAGATCCAAGCCCAGGATCACATCTCAAACCTGAGATAAAGCTAACCATACCAGATCTGCAAAGATCACACTTTCGAATTTCTAACATAGGCCTTAAAGTGCCCTGTTTAATGATGGGTATTGAAGGCGTGTGTTGGAGCAGCCCTGACCTGGGATTTTGCTTCTGATTCCTTCATTTACCCAATGTGTGACTCTAAGTCATTGACACCTTTCTCTGGACTCCTTTTTCTCCTCTAAACTGGGAGGACTGATGTGTTTGAATTTCTGGTTCACCTTCTAGTATGGACCTTCTAGTTCCCAGAGGTTAGAGGTCAGTGCAATGATGGAGCAATGTAGTTGAGTGTACCTAATGGTGATTGTTACTAATGGTGCAGGGTATTAACCCAAGCCCAGTGAACCTGGAGACCCACAGTGAATTGTTGGCATAGCCAGGATGAGAAGGAGACCAGGCCTCCTGTCCCCTCACCAGTGCTCTCTGCCCACCCCAGTAGCTTCCCCCACCCTCTCTCTGGGCCTGTAGGTGCCAGTGTTTCATTCATACATTCTGCAGTCTTCCCCAGAGCTGTCTTACCATTTTCTGTAGTCATTTGTCCCCATGTCCATGCTAGGCAGGTACTATGCCAAAGATTGTCCTCTTCATTCCGTTATTCAGTCCCAGTAGCAGCCCTACTTTACAGGTGAGCAAACTGAGGCTCAATGGGGTTAAGACATCATGATGGCTACTATTTTGAGCCTTCCCTTCCTGAATGCAAGACCCTGTGCTAGACCCTCATGGAGGTGAATGGACAGTGACTAGTCCAGCTATCAAAAAATCTCCCCAAATAGTGCTAAGACCTGCTCAGGATCTGCCAGCCTGATTTAGACAGCAATTTGCATACAATTTACCCAGAAAGCTGCACTGTGAAAAATATAATTACTTTTTTAATATTCTCACTCTGATGTGAATGCTTACCGCCCGTAATGAATTACTTGCTTAATGAAGATAAACCTGAATTGGAGATGCACTTGGAGGGCTGCTGGGGCAGCAGGTTTGATGCCATCATTTGCAGCTGTTAATCTCTGAAATTGATGCCCTCGTTGGTGGGATCATAAATCCAGGGGAAAAAAATCTATGAACTCCAGCACTTCCAGCTATTTTATGCTGTGGCATAGGTAAGACTACTTAGCCTCACTGTGACTTAGTTTCCTCACCTATAACAAGGGTACTGAGTTATGTTAGAACTATAGAAATGTGGGAATGAGATTAATCTTATTCAAGAACGGCTGATTGTATCCAATGCATTGGGTGAGAGCCACAGAGAAGTGATGTAGCCAAAGATGCACGTGGACTGAGGGCCTTCTGAACTAGGACTAGCAGGCACAGCTTTGCTCCCAGGCGCTGCGCTGGTCCCTTCTTAGTAGCCTCAGAGTTGCCTATTACCTTTTGGTTGCTGGGGATGAGAGTGGGAGTCAGGCTGAAGTCCAATCCTGGTAGGAGAGAAAACCTGTGGGCAGGTTCAGCCACTGGAATTGCCCATCTTTTACCTGATGCTGGCCATTTCTGGGGGCACCAATCAGAGCAATTAGTGAGGGTTGGGATTAAGGGCAACAGGTCAAATTTTAGTAAATATGTATTCTATGACTTTGGAGGGATGGGTACTGGGGATAGAACCCAAGGGGTGCTCTAACACTTGGCTACATTCCCAGTCCTTTTTGTTCTCTGTTTTGAGACAGAGGCTTGCTAAGTTGCTGAAGCTGACCTTGAACTTGTGATCCTCCTGCCTTAGCCTCCCACATTGCTGGGATTACAGGTTGCCATATTCTATGACATTTCATGAGCATTTGTTTTTGACTCCAGGGACATGAATAAAACCAACAAGGTCCTTGCCTACATGAACCTGAAATTCTAGAAAGTTACTGTGAACACATAGAATAAGCGAGTTAACTAAGAATAAAGATGATGTCAGAGAGTGTTATATGGTATAAAAATTTTAAGGTGGGTAATATGATATAGAGCAATTGACAAGCAGGGGACAGATTTTGACTTGTTGGTCAAGAAGACTTCCTTAAAGAGGTGACACCTGAGCTGAAACCTAAGCGCTATGAAGAAGTCAGCCCTGTAAATCAGGATTGTGGCTCCAGGTGAGATGAGAAAGGCTGGTAGCAGCCAGATCACAAAGGGCTTTATAGGCTGTAGAGGGACTTTTATTTTATTCTGAGTTCAAGGGGAAGCCATTGGGGGTTTTCATTAGGGAAGTGATATGATTTATGGACATTTTATTCTATAAGAAAAAGTAGAAAGTCTTGATAACTCTTTATCTTAAAAAATCAAATTTATAACATAAAAATTTCCCACCCAGCTGGTTTCACTGGTAAATTCTATCAAATATTTAAGGAATAAATAATATCCATCTTACACAAGCTCTCAGAAAATAGAGAAGGAACATACTTCAACTCTTTAAAAAAAGAGAGAGCGAGAGAAGGACAGTGGAGAGAGAGAGAGAGTGAGAGAATCAATTTTTATTTAGTTTTTCATGTGACTTTCGTTGCTCCGACACTTTGTTGTGTATGTGGTGCTGGGGTTTGAACCTGCGTCCTCGCGCATGCTGGGCAAGCGCCGTAACTAATGAGCCACAGCTCCAGGATCCTCAACTCTTTTATGAGCCTGGCAAAATCCTTCTGGTCATTGCTGCACAACTAATTATCCTAAAGGTGGCAGTTTAAAATGTAATTTATTACTGTGATATCTCATGATTCTGGGGTCAGGAATTTGGACAAACCACAGTGGAGATGGCTCATCTATGCTCCACAATGGGTCCTTGGCAGGTATGGCTCAAATGTCTGGGGTATGTAAGAGCTGGAGGCTGGCTGGGCATTTTTCCTCTCCACAGTTCCTCTAGGTTAGCTTAAGCTCCCTCTGCATGTGGCATCAGGGGAGTTGGGCATCTTATATGGCAGCTCTAAGTTTGAGTGCTCTAAGCGGCCTGGGAAGAAGCTGCAAAATTGCCTGTGACCTGGCTTTGAAAGTACACTTCCATTGGTCAAGCAAGTCCTTAAGGCAGCCTAGATTAAAAAAGAGGGAAATGAGACTCCCCTTCTCAATAGGGAAGCAGCAAAACCTTCACAGCAATCTTTAATCTAACATATTTCTGATGTGAAACTTGACAACGATACAAGGAAGAAGAGCTATAGGTCAATATCACTCATGAACAAAGAGGCAAAAATCTTTAACAAGATTTTATCAAATCAGATCTATCAATAAATAAAAAGGATGATACATTATGACTACATGGGGTTTATTCTAGGAATGCAAAGTTTAGCATTTTCAAAACTAGCAATTTGTACAGGAGTGGTGGCTCAGCAGTAGAGCCTGGCATGCGCAAGGACCCGGGTGCGAACCTCAGCACCACATACACAACTAAGTGTTGGAAAAACAAAAGCCAGATGAAAAAATAAATAAAATTGATTCTCTCTTCCTTGCTCTCTCTCTTTAAAATAAATAAATAAAATAAAACTAGGGATTTAATTTACCACATTAGCAAAATAAAAGAAAAAACCCATAAGATAATCTCAACCAATGCAGAAAAAGAGTACTTAACAAAATTTAGTACCTATTTATGAAGTAAAAAAACTACCAGGTGTGGTGGTGTAAACACACCTGTAATCCCAGCAATTCAGTAGGCTAAGGCAAGAGGACTGCAAGTTTGAGGCCAGTCTCAGCAACTTAGCAAGGTCCTAAGCAACTTTATGAGACCCCCATCTCAAAATAAAAAATACAAAGGGCTGGGGATATAGCTCAGCGGTAAAGCATCTCTGGATTCAATCTCCAGTACCAAAAAGCAAAAACGAAAAGCTCTTAGCATATGAGGTAGAAGGGAACTTCCTAGGCCTTTTAAATGGCATCTTTGAAAATCTATAGATAATACCAAGCTTTCTGGTGAAGAAATCAATAACTTTCTCCTCTTTAGGAATAAGGTGAAGATGCCTGCTCTTATCACTTCTAGTCAACATTGACCTGGAAGTCCTAGACATTGAGACAAGATAAGAAAAGGAAATAAAATGTATAAAGACTGGAAAGAAAGAAGTAAAAGTGCTTTTATTTGTAGACAGTATGATTATTTATGTAAAAAATCGTAAGGGGTCTTCAAAACACTCCCAAAACTAATAATGGAATTTAGCATACTTGCAGGATACAAAGTCAATATATAAAAATCAATTGTATTTCTGTGTATCAGTAGTAAAACATTGGAAAAGCAAATTTTAAAATTTTATTAAAATAGCATAAAAATATCAAGTACTTAGAAATTGAGCAAAAAAGAAAAAGAAAAAGAAAAAGAAAACAACATTTATACTGAAAATTATAACCACTATTGAAATAAAGACAGAATAAATAGACCAATAGATTGTTCTTGGGTTAGAAGACTCAATATTGTTAAGATATCTGGTATACCTACATGATCTATAATTCAAAGCAATCTCAATCAATACCTCTGTAAATTTTTTTTATGTTCAGGATCTTTTTTTAAAAAAGAAAGAGAGAGAGACAGAAGGACAGAGAGAAAGACAGAACCAATTTTTATTGAGTTTTTCACATGGCTTTCGTTGCTCTGACACTTAGATGTGTATGTAGGTGCTGGGGTTTGAATCCATGTACTTGCACATGCTGGGCAAGTGCCATAACCACTGAGCCACTGCTCCAGTCCTGGGATCTTTTTTTAATTTCATTTAATTTTTATTGGTGCACAACAGTTGTACATAATGATGAGATTTGTTGTCACATATTCATAAATAAACACAATACAGATGTGTTGATAATTCTGGTTTAAGAACAAATGCATACGGGGTTGGGGATTTAGCTCAATGGCAGAGCGCTTGCCTAGCATGCACAAGGCCCCAAGTTTGGTCCTCAGCCCTAAAAAAAGAAAAGAAAAGAAAAAAAAAGAACAAATGCATATGATATTGTTATTTTATATGCATTTATGGTTGTACAATAACTGAATTCCTTAATAAAATGTTTTTAAAAAACGCAATACAGCAGTATAATTTGGTCAATATACACCCCCCCAGGACTCCCCCACCTCCCTCCTCCTATCCCCTGGTCTCTGGTCTCTCTTTCTGGGATATATATTTTTCCTAATATACCCAAGTATAGTGACATAATTCTTATACCTATGAAGAACATTTTTACATATATGACAATAGTATATACAATGACGTACTTCTGTAAACTTTTTTGTTGTTAAAATGACAAGTGCAGGGGCTGGAGTGGTGGTTCAGCAGCTACTGCACTTGCCTGGCATGTGCGAGGATCTGGGTTCACACACCAGCACCACATACACAACTAGGTGTCAGAAAAACAAAACCCAGACGAAAAAATAAATAAGTTGATTCTTTCATTCTCTCTCTCTCTCTCAAAAACAGCAAGTTTATTCTAAAATTTATATGGAACATGCAAAGAAATGAGCATAGACAAGGCAATTTTGAAAAAAAATGAAGCTGAAAGTCTTGCACCACCTGATTTGAAGATGGCCTTTAAAAGTAGTCTTTTAAAGGAGTAAAAGTAGGTGCAGAGACCAGTTAGGATGTTATTGGTGTGAACCTGATGAGAGAAGTTGGGAGCTCAGACTCAGGTGACAACAGTGGAGATGGCGAGAAATGAAAGGTTCGGGATATATTTTGGAGATGAGACAGTGAAATTCGCTGATTGTAGGTGAGAGGTGAGGTAAAGAGAAGAGTCAAATGTGATTTTGGCATCAGCAAGTGGGCAAGATGTTGTGACTTACAGAGATGGAAAAATTGGCAGAAGAATGAATTGGAGTGAGAGGAATCACGTCTGTTTTGTATGTATTTTTTAAAAATTTATGTGGAGACTCATGAGGCCAGCAGCAGAGGTATCTAGTAGAAAATTAAATATATAGGTTTGGATCCTGGGAATCAGGACTGGAGAATTAAAAGCCATGAGCTTGAATGCATTCACCTGGTAAGTGAGACTAGGTAGAAGAGAGAAGAGGATTGAGGATTTTTCCCTGGTCCACCCCACTTTTGGAGAGGAGGAAAA
Source organism: Aplodontia rufa (assembly GCA_004027875.1). Taxonomy (NCBI): domain Eukaryota; kingdom Metazoa; phylum Chordata; class Mammalia; order Rodentia; family Aplodontiidae; genus Aplodontia; species Aplodontia rufa. Next base: position 101,819 of record PVKS010002166.1, read on the forward strand.
CAATAGGGTTTAGCACAGAAGCCTGGGAAAGACAGCTAGAAAGACCATCAGAAGAACGAAGTATAGAAAACCCCAGGGGTTGGGGAGGGAAGAATGGGAAACGTGGGAGGGGAAATAACTCATGCTGTGAGTTTCTCGGTGTGCCAGGCACTGTCTCAAGAGATTGACATGCGCTCCTTCCCAGTTCATAGATGATGAAAATGAGACTCAAAGTAGTGAAGTGACTTGCCCAAATCATGCAGCGAGGGGTCAACCTGCCTTGGCCGCCAGACTTGTCTTCATAGTTCTTTCCACAACCCCCTCCAGCAAGGGGTTTCAGGATTGGGGGAAGCTACTTAACAGTGTCTCATTCATTGGTAAATATTTACCTTTCGGGTTTATGAGGATAAAATGGGATAATCCGTGTTAAGCACCCAGCAGGGCTCACCTGGGTGGGCCCTTGAGAAGCAATAATGATTGTGGCTGTATGTGCGGAGGACACACTGAGACCAGTGCTGGGGTGGGGAAGCAAGTGGATGAGGGCTTGAGGGTGTGGGGTGGGCTTCCAGGAGACGCAGTGTGACAGAGGACTCAATGGCCCCAAATATTGATTTGTGGTGAAGTTTTCATTGGCATATGGGGTGACATGAGAAAGAAAAAAAGGACAACACAGTAGGTTTTACATGAAGCTAAATGTGTTCAACATAAACTGTTACTCTTTATCCTGAGATTACGTCCTTCCTACTTTGTTGGTATTAAATTGTCCTTTTTATGAAATGGTCATGGATAGAGGATGGTTCTATTTTAAATATCCTTACTAATGAAACGAAACTTGGTAACCTTCCGTCATTCCCCAAACTTTCTCTTGAAGTTTTAATTGGTCCATGGAATTCTCTGATCCCTGAAAACTCTGGGAGCCACTGGCAACTGAAGCAGGAGGGCATTGTAGTCATAGGAAGCTGCATGTACAAAGACAGAGATTCAGGGAATGCACAGTGTGTTCTGGGAGTTCAAACAAGCAGCAAGAGCACTTGGTGGTGGGGTTTCTAGCAGATCTCAATAAGGAACCAGGGGGCCACATCCTGGGGTGGAGTGGTTATCCTGCTGGAGTCCCCACCTTCTGCCTTCCAGCTGCCCGGTGGAGTAGGGAAATGCCCTGTGAGCTAAGATTGCTTCCCAGGGCTTCCCCATGACCCTGTGCAGTGTGCATGTGCTGTTTGAATGTGTGTGTGTGTGTGTGTGTGTGTGTGTGTGTGTGTGTGTGTGTGTGTGAAGCGAGTGCACATGCATTCCTGGTGAAAGGGAAGGCCAGGAGTTGGGGAACACTAAGGGCTGACAGGTTCTGACACCAGGAAAGACAATAAGGAGAAAAGAAAAGGAAAACCCAGCCCTGTCTGAGTAGGGGGAGCAGTGTCTGCATGCCCAGACACACATGTGCATGTGTACACCTGAGAGCACTGTGCCTGTCTCTGGGTTTGTCTGGGAGAATGAGGAGAATCTGCCCTGGCTGTGTTGAGCTGTGGCTCGGGCATGTGTTGAGTGCTGCTGCTGAGAGTGTGGCACTGTTGTGTGAATTGTGCATGTGTGTGTACAGTGTCTGCTGTGCCTGTGAAGCTGGGTTATGTCTCTGTTGTGTGTATCTATGTACTTGCAAGGGATGTCTGTGTTGGATGTGTGCTGATGGCACTGAGCCTGTTTTGGAGCCCAGGCCCACCCCCTCCTCTGCTCTTCTAACAACCAGACTACAGTTCCCATCCATTTTCATCTGATGTCTTTCTCTTCCAGGCCTGTCCACTCTCAGTCTAACCAAGAGTCAGGGCTTTTATGCATGGCCCTTGAGGTAGGAATTTGGGAGGGAGATAATCCTTGATCCCCTTCCCTCTTGCGCTCCCAGAGTCTAGTCAGCTTTAAGCCACTTAGGCTTAGGGTCCTGGTTCTGACCCGGATGGGAAGGCCTATGGGTCAGGACAGCCCTTGCAAAGCTCTGCTCCCATCTTGGTTTGGTTCAGGATGCCTTTTCCTGGCCTCTCTGCTGGAGGCTTGTTCCAGGCTGGGGCCTTCTCGTTGACCCTGTGAGCAGGCTGGGGGCATTACTGTGGCTCCTGCTGCCCCAGTCCCCTTTCTTAGGCTTTTCCAGGTTCTGGCCTCTGTGGCAGAGCTGGCTCAAGCTTTCCCCACCGCCCTGCTCTTGTCTCCTGGCCTTTACTCCCACAGCTGGAGGAGTCTGCCATGAATGTTTGCAGAGGGAGAGCTAAGGGGCATGGTGTGAACATGTGCCTGCGAGTGTGTGTGCTTGTGAGTCCCTCCCTGCAGCATGGAGAGGTGTCAGGGAGTGGTACTCCGGCATCAGGGTGGCTGATGTATGCAGTGGGTGCAGACGCACTGTGTGTGGAGCTGGGATGGGGTGGCTGCAAACTCAACATTTATCAAGTGCTCACTGTAGCCGAGTGGGATACTAAGTGCTTTACTCAGATTATCTCATTTAATGAGTGTGACAGTGTGTGAGAGGGTGAGAGATGAGGCAGGGAAGGGAGAGGGTAGGGGGTCGCAGCTGGAAGCCTGTAGCAGAGTATTCCCTCACCCCACCCTGCCAGTGCGGCCCTAGAGTTCTGCACCAGACCTCAGACTGGGGATCAGCCTCAAAGTCCTTCCCCATGTAGCCTGTGGCAGAAGGAAGGTGTGCTATGCCCTGGTTTCTGGTCCACCTCCCTGCCTCCTCTTAGCCTTGGGGACAGACTGTCCCACTCCTGGGAAAAAGGGCTGCCCATTTCTTCTTTTCTCCTGGGTGTGCTCAGAATGGGGCCTGGCACACAGGAGGTGCTTAATCAGTCTCTGTATTCTTGGGCAAAGGTAGGGTAGACCCTAGGAAATGTCAGCATTGTATCGGCCTGGTCCTTATCCTGCAAATCGCACAGGAGAGACAGAATCTTCATGGCTCCCAGGCCAGTCTCAGAAATGAGGAGGCAAAGGCTGAGGGTGTCTGGGCTGAGCTCTGAACCCCCTGGGCTCGCAGGTGGCCACCTCCTCATTGTGTCCTCATGTGGTCTTTCCCCCATGCACACACCTCTGGTGTTTCCTGGTGAGTTCAAATTTCCTCTTCTGAGGACACCTCAGATTGGATGAGTGCTCATTCTATGGGTCACGTTGTAACTTAATCCTCTTTATGTACAGCCAGGTTCTCAGCTTGGGGGGGAGGGGTTTGAGCTTCCACATAGCAGTTCACGGGGATATAATTTCGGCCCATAGCACTCACTTCCTTGTCTGGGCCTTTACACCAGTTGCTGTTCTCACCGCCTGTGGCACAGCACAGCTCTTCTCCTCCCTGCAAACCTCCTACTCATCTCCTAAAACTCAGCCAGAACCTCACTGCCTCCAAGAAGCCTTCCTGGCTGGACCGCTGCCTCCTCTGGGCTCCTACAGTATGCAGATCCACATCATGGCATGCGCCACACTCAGAATCCTCACTTCATTTGCCTGCCTTCCCTGCTGGGGTGGATTTTTTACCTGTACAGTGTTACTACTCCCTTGTCATTATAGCTTTTTCCACATTTTTTTTTCATTTTTGAGAGAGAAGGAGAGAATCAATCTTATTTAGTGTTTTATGTGGTTTTCGTTGCTTGGACACTTTGTTTTATACATGGTGCTGGAGTTCAAACCCGCCAGGCAAGTGCCGTAACTGCTGAGCCACCGCTCCAGCCCAGCTTTTTCCAACCTTTTGAAGAAGTGATCCCCACTCCACCTCCACCCCGGTGGTTCTGATGGTGCATTAAATTACAGTTGCTGCAGGGATGAGCATGTGACTCAAGATGAGCCCATCAGTCCTCTCATAGGGTGTTTCATCTGTGAATGCTGGGTGAGAAGATGCTTCTCTTTCTCTGGAGTCCAGAATGATGTAAACCTGGACCTCTGTATAGCCATGACATCTATCTTCAGGGAACAGAAATATCTTGGGTAAGTCATTTAACCTCTCTACTGTACCAAGCAGATAATAACAGGGCTGATAGGACAGTTGTGAGAAGGTGCACCCAAAGGAAGCATCTGCTGAGTGCCACTTCACCCAGATTTCATGCTATCTTTATGTTTAAATGTATTTGGGGCAAGAAACACATTTAAAGTGGTTCAAATATCAAAATAATGCACAAAGATATTGAATAAAAAGTTGCAGTTTTGTCTCTGTTCCTGTCAACCCACCTCCCACTATTTAGGTAATCACTTTTAAAATTTTCTTGTGGAACCTTCCATGGGTTAAGAAAACATAAGCAAATAATAATATATATTCTCTCTCTCTCTCTCTCTCTTCTGAAAAAAACATAAGAATCTCTACTGTTCTATACCTTGCTTATATTTCTTTAGCAATATATTCTCAGGTGCTTCCCAAGAAATACTCTGTTGCCTTGAGCTTTCTTTCCTACCAGTGCATAGTATTCCATAGTGTGGCTGCACTATTACAAACAGTGCCACAACAAACAGGCTTTGCGCGCATCATTTCATGAGTACAAAAGTATCTATAGGCTTAATAATAAAAAGATTACCCAATGGAAAATGGATAAAGCATTTGGACAGACAGTTCTCTGAAGATAAACAATGGCTGATGAGAAGCTTTTGTCATTAGGGAACTGCAAATCAAAACCACAGTGAGATATCACCTCAAACCCACTAGGGCGGATGCAATCAAAAAGACAGCAGTCGGGGCTGGAGCAGTGGCTTGGCGGTTATGGCACTTGCCCGGCATGCGCAAGTACACAGGTTCAAACCCCAGCACCATGTACACAATAAAGTGTCAAAACAACAAAAGCCATGTGAAAAACTCAATAAAAATTGATTCTCTCTCTCTCTCTCACTGTCCTTCTCTCTAAAAAGAAAGACAGCGGTCAATGTCTTAGCCTGCTCAGACTGCTATAACAAAATACCCCAGACTGAGTAGCTGAAACAATAGGCAGGTTTCGCTCAGTTCTGGAGCCTGTGAGTTTTAGCTGGAGGTGCTGGCGCCCGTGCTTCCTGGTGAGGCCTCTCTTCCTGGTTTGTAGACATTTGCATTCAGTGGAGAACTCAGGTGACCTCTTCTTCATATGCAAGTGGAAAGAGAGAAACTGTGTTCCTTCCTCTTCATTTGTTTTTCTTTCTTTTGAGAGAGGAAGAGAGAAAATCAATTTTCATTTAATTTTCATCCGGTTTTCATTGCTTCACCACTTAGTTGTGTATGTGCTGCTGGGGTTTGAACCGGGTCCTTGCAAATGCCAGGCAAGTTCTCCAACCACCGAGCCCCCCAACTCCAGTCCCTTCTTGTTTATTTAACCAACTTAATTTTATGAAATATTTTAGGAATACAGAAAAGTACAAATAAAATTGAATTCCATATAGTCCATTCACTTGATTTAACTCCTTTTTTTTTTTTTAAAGAAAGAGGGACAGTGAGAGAGAGAGAGAAAGAGGGAAACAACTTTATTTAGTTTTCACATGGCCTTAGTTGCTCCAACACTCAGTTGTGTACGTGGTGCTGGGGTTTAGAACCCAGGTCCTCATGCTTTCCAGGCAAGCGCTGAAACCGCTGAGCCACCGCTCCAGCCCTGATTTAAGTCCTTCTGTAGGAAATAAAATACTAAAAGCACAGCTGAAGCCCAGTGCCCCCATCCCTTCCCACTCCTTCTCCTCTCCTTGGGTTAACCACTAATCTGAAATTGCATGTTTTTATATTTTTATTACATATATGGATGGGATAATAAAAATATTTTTCCAGTTTCTATTATTTTGCCCCCATTTTTTTTTTTAAAAAGAGAGGGAAAGTGAGAGAGAGAATAAGAGAGAATCAATTTTATTTAGTTTTTCATATGGCTTTCATTGCTCGGATACCTAGTTGTGTATGTGGTACCATGGTTTGAACCTGAATCTTTGTGGATGCCAGGCAAGTGCTGTAACCACCAAGCCACCACTCCAGCCCCCCAATTTTTTTATTGTGGTAAATACAACATAAAATCTACCATCATGCTGGGAGCAGTGGAACACACCTGTAATCCCTGCACCTCAAGAGGCTGAGGCAGGACATTACAAGTTCAAAGCCAGCCTCAGCAACTTAGTGAAACCCTGAGCAACTTAGTGGGATACTGTCTTAAAATAAAAAAATAGAAAGGACTGGGGATGTGGTTCAGTGTCTAAGTGCCCCTGGGTTCAATCACTGGTACAAACAAATAAACAAAACATCCAAATTTCCCATTGTAACCATTTTTAAGCATATAGTTCAGTGGTATTAAATACATTAATAATGTTGGGTAACTCACCAGCATCCATTTCCATAATTCTTTCATCTTGTAAAACCGAAACTCGGTACCTATTAAACAACAGCTCCCCATTTCCTCTTTCCCCAGGCCCTGACAACCACCATTCCATGTTTTGTCTTTATGATTTCTGACTAAGTGCTTCACATGAGCAGAAGCATTCAGAATTTGTCTTTTGTGACTATCTTCTTTCACTTAGCATAACGTCCTCCAGGTTCATGCATGTTGCAACATGTGACAAGATTCCCTTCCTTTTTAAGGCTGAATAATAATGTCCCACTAGATGTATGTACCACAATTTTGTTCACCCATAAATTTGTCAACGTCCGTGTGGGGCGCCTCCATGTTTCAGCTATCGTGAATAAGGACGTTATGGAAACTTTGACACCTCCTCCCAGGGGCAGTTTGTGAAGATAGTTGCATAGAGCTTCAACATATGAATTTTGAAGGGACCCAAACATTCATCCAATAGCGATTTGGTGAGAATGTGGAGAGATTAGAACCCTAAAACGTTGCTAGTGGGAATATGAAATGGTGCAGCCAATTCGGAAAATAGTTTGAAAATTCTTCAAAATGTCATACATAACTTATCATTTGGCCCAGAAATTCTGCTCCTAGCTGGATATGCAAAAGAAATGAAATAGGTCCACATAAAGACATATATATGAGGGACTGAAGCGATGGCTCAGTGATTACAGTGCTTACCTTGCATGCATGAAGGTGTGGGTTCGAACCCTAGCACTGTGTACACAACAAAGTATCAGAGCAATGAAAGCCACATGAAAAAAAAAAGATAAAATTAATTCTCTCTTCCTCTCTCTCACTGTCCCTCTTTCTTAAAAAAAAGACATATATATGAATGTTGCTCTCAACATTATTTATAATAGCCAGGATATAGAAATTATCCAAATGTCATCAAGTGAGATGGATGGGTAAGTATGTAGCAGCATCCTTCAACAGACTGTTACTCACCAATCCAAAGCAATGAAGTATTGATACATGCCACAACATAGATGAACCTCCAAATCACCTTGCTAGATGAAAGGCATATAACACAATGTATGTATGAAATGTCCAGAATAAGCAAATCTGTATACAGAGGAGATCAGTGGTTGTCTGAGTGGTAGGAAATGGGAGAGACTACTAATGGGTATGGAATTTGAGGAGGAAGATAAAAATATTTAAAAATAGATTGTGATAAAAGTACAACTCTGAGAATAAACTAAAAGTTGCTAAATTGTATACTTTAAAGGGAGAATTGTGTGGCGTGGGAATTATGTTTCCAAATAGTTGTTAAAGAACAAAAGGCATATTGTAAGTAGGATAAAATTCCAGAACTGTTGGATCAAAGGGGAAGTGCAGTTAAAATTTTGATAATATTGACAAATTGGGGTCCATAGAGTTTTTAGCATTTTTGTTCCCATCAGAAGTAGGAAAGTACAAGGCAGGTATTATCATCCCCATTTTATACATAAGGAAGTGGAGGCAGAAAGCAAGATCACTTAGTTAACGTTGTTCAAGCTGTAAGTGAACCGAGGACTGATGGCTACAAACCTGTGCTCAGCTGCAGCCCACTCGTTTATGTTTTTCTAAGTCACTCTGATCTTAAAAGAAACAAAAAGCAAAAAAACAGAAAACTGTTTCTATTTCATGTATTCCTGCCCTGATCTTTATTGTTTCTTTTTTCTTCTGATTTGGGTTTTTATTTACTCTTCTTTTTCTCTTTTTTAAGATAGAAACTGAGAACACTATATGAAATCTTTCTTCTTTTCTTTTAAAGAGAGAGGGACAGCGAGAAAGAGAGAGAATCAGTTTTATTTAGTTTTTCATGTGCCTTTCATTACTCCAACACTTCGTTGTGTATTCGGGGTTCAAACCCACGTCCTTGTGCATGCCAGACAAGCGCCTTAACCGAGAGCCACCACTCCAGCCCCTGAAAGCTTTCTTCTTTTCTAATGTAAGTGTTTAGTCCTATAAATTTCCCCCTAAGCACTGCTTTTGTGACATGCTACAAATTCTGAGGTACTGCTCTTTCATTTCATGTCAGTTCAAATTAATTTCTTTTTTGTTTTTTAAGAGAGAAGAAGGGGGCTGGAGCGGTGGCTCAGCGGTTTCGGCGCTTGCCTGGCAAGCACGAGGACCCGGGTTCAAACCCCAGCACCACGTACACAACTGAGTGTTGGAGCAACTAAGGCCATGTGAAAAACTAAATAAAGTTGTTTCTCTCTTTCTCTGCCTCTCTCACTGTCTCTCTCTCTTTAAAAAAAAAAAAAAGAGAGAAGAGGGACAGTGAGAGAGAGAAAGAGAGAATCAATTTTATTTAGTTTTTCATCTGGTTTTCATTGCTCCAACACTTCGTTGCGTAAATGGTGCTGGGGCTTGAACTCGCATCCTTGAGCATGCCAGGCAAGTGCTGTAACCGCTGAGCCACCGGTCCAGCCCCTCAAATTAATTTCTAATGTCCCCTTTCTTTTCTCTTTTAACCTTTGAGTATTTCAGTGTCCTGTTACTTTCCACGTATTTGGGGGTTTTCCAGATATCTTTTTGTTACTGATTTACATTTAATTTCATGTGGTCAGAACATATAGTTTGACTGAATTTAAATATATTAAAATTTGTTTTATACTTGGAATAAGATCTTGGTAAATTTTTACATACATGTAGAATATGTCTATTCTACGGTTGTTGGGTTGTTTTATAAATGTCAATAAGTCAACTAGCTTGATAGAGTTGTTCAAGTTTACTATATATCCTTGCTGATTTTCTTCCTGCTTGTTCTATCAATTATGAGAGGGGGATATTGAAATATCTCCAACTGTATCTGATAATTGGAATTTGTCGTTATCCTTGCACTTCTATCAGTTTTCATTTAATATGTGTGTGTGTGTGTGTGTGTGTGTGTGTGTGTATGTTTTTAGAGGACTGGTGATTGAACCCAAAGGCACTTTACCACTGAGCTACATTCCCAGCCCATTTTATGTTTTATTTTGAGACAGGATATTGCTAAGTTACCAAGGCTGGCCTTGAACTTGCATTCCTCCTGCCTCAGCCTTCCCAATCTCAGGGATTACAGGTGTGTCCCACCAAGTATGGCTCTGTTTAACGTAATTAAAAGCACTATTAGGTATATAAATGTTTGGGATTATTATGACTTCTTGATAAATTGACCCCTAAATCATGAAATGTCTATCTCTGGTAATAGTCTTTACTTGAAATCTGTTTTATCTTATAATAACATGGTTATTTATGATTTCTGTTGATTATTGTTAGTACAATATACTTTTATTCATCATTTTAATTTTAACCTATTTATATTATTATGTTTAAACTGGGTTTCTAATGGGCAGCACAGCTGGATCTTGCTAGATATAAACAATCCGACTCTTGGTCTTTTAGTTGTGGTGTATAGACCATTTACATTTAATGTGATTATGAATGGGTTTAAATCTATCTTCACGCTTTTTGTTTTCTATTTTTTCCATGTATTATTTTCTCCCTTCTTCTTTTTTGCTTGCCTATTTATTTATTTATTTATTTATTTTGGACAGGGTATTTTTATGACTTTATTTTCTCTCTTGTATGGACTTAAATAGGTATAACTTCTTTTTTTGTGTGTGGTTACTCTTGGGTGCATATGCATAGTGCACCTCTTAATTCATCCCAATCTACCTTCAAATAATTTCGTGCCATCTCACACGTAGAAGAAAACTTTACAACAGAAAGCTTCCATTTCTTCCCTCCCAACCTTTATGCTAGTGTTGTCATGTTTAACTTCTATGTTCTAAAACCAGAATGCTTATCAGTATTTTTACTTTAACCAATAAATTATTTTAGGCATATTTTTAAAAATAAAAAAAATTTGGGGCTGGAGCGGTGGCTCAGCGGTTTCGGCGCTTGCCTGGCAAGCACGAGGACCCGGGTTCAAACCCCAGCACCACATACACAACTAAGTGTTGGAGCAACTAAGGCCATGTGAAAAACTAAATAAAGTTGTTTTTCTCTTTCCCTGTCTCTCTCACTCCCTCTCTCTTTATTAAAAAAATTGATATTTTCCCACATAGTTATGTTTTCAGAAGTCCTTGTTCCTTTGTGTGGATCCATATTTCCATCCGATGTCATTTTCCAGTCTTTCTCAAGGATTTCCTATACTCTTTCTTACACAGCAGGTCTACTAATAATCAATCCTTAGAGCTTTTCTGCTGCGTAAAAAAATCTTCATTTACCTCAAATTTGAAATGGTTTTATAGTGGGAATAGTATTCTAGTTTGGCAGATTTTTGTTTTGTTTTCATTTTATACTTTAAAAATGTAATTCCAATTGTCTTCTGCCTTGAAATATTTTCAACAAGAAGTCTGCTGTCATTCTTTGTTCCTTTGTGTATTATGTGTCCCCCTTTCTTCGCAACTTTTCAGATTTTGTCTTTGTTACTGGTTTTAAGCAATTTTATTATTATGTGCCTTGGTGAAATCTTATTCATGCTTATTGTGCTTGATTTCACGGAGATTTTTTAATTCATGCTTTGTAGTTTTTCCAAACTTGGAAAATTTTTGTTTATTTCTTCAAATATTTTTATGTTCCCCTCATTTTTTAGGAACTGTTATTGCACATATATTAAACTGCTTGATGGTTTCCCACAGCTCTTTGACGATGAGTGGTTGGAGCACTTGTCTGGCATGTGCAAGGACCTGGGTTCAAACCCCAGGACCGCATACACAACTAAGTGTCAGAGAAACAAACACCAGATGATAAAATAAATAAAATTGATTCTCTCTCTCTCTCTCTCTCTCCCTCCCTCTCTCTCTCTCTCTCTCACACACACACACACACACACACACACATTCCCTCTCTCTCCCTCTCTCTCTCTTCCACTCTCTTTTAAAAAATATTTCCCTTGTACTTCATTTTTAATAGTTTCTGTTGCCATGTCCTCAAATCTGCTAACCTTTTCTTCTGTGTTGTCAAACCTGCTGTCAGTCCCATGTAGCATGTCATTTTCCACCCAAGACATTGTATTTCTTTATGTCTAGAAGTTTAATTTTGGCATTTTGTTTTTCTTTCTCTTTACTTAGCATGATCAATCATTACTCTAGCATTCTGAACATACAGAATATAGTAATTATAATTATTTTAATGACTTGTATACTAATTCTACTTTCTGTGCTATTTTAGGGTCTACTTCTAGTGAATAGTTTTTTCCCCCTCATTATGGGTTCTATTTTCCTGTTTCTTTGCATGCCTGATAGTTTGTGGTTGAATTTGAGACACTGAATTTTACCTTGGTATGTGCTGATCATTTTAGTCTTATTACAACTCTTTTGGAGCTTTGATATGGAATGGAGCTACATTACTTGAAAAGAGGTTTCTTCCTTTAAGTTTGTTTTGTACCTTTGTTGGGCAGAACCACTACTCTCCCTCCAACCCCAAAGATATACTCTTCTAAGAAATTTACTTGATGTGCCACAATTTATGAGCTTATCCACTCTGGTTGATATGGACACAAACTCCTCTAGATCCATGTAAACTTTGTAAATTGTGTCTTGTGGAAATCTTTCCTTAGACCTGGGTGGTTTCCTCACGTCCTAGTCCCGCTGACATTCAGCTGAAGTCCTGGGGAAAACCCTGCAGATCTCTGAAGCTCCTTCTCTAAGAAGGTTTCTTCTCTCCAGATTTCTGCTCTGTGACTTCTAGCTACATTGGCCTCACAGACTCCCTGCTCTGTCTCCTAACTCAGGGAGATAGCTGGGATCTGCTCCTTGAGCTGCAGCCTGGAAACTCTCCCCAGGTGGACGCTCGCATCTGTAGGGCTCACCTCATTAGTTTCTCCTCTCTCAGGGATTGCTGTTTTGTGCTGCCTGGTTTTCAGTGTCTGAAAATTTGTTGCTTCATGTATTTTATTCAAAATTTTAAGTTGCTTTAGGGCAGAGGGTAAATTGACTCCATATTTCATCTTCCCAGAAGCCCTATAATTCCACTTTTGCACTTAATTATCACAATAATCTTGAATATTAGGTATGATTTATCCCCACTTTATAAATAGGGAAAATTGTGACTTAGCGATTAAGTTGTAATAGCATAGATAAAAAAGATGGGCTGTGTAACAAAGCAATCTGGGTTTGGTTCTCTAATCCCTGCTTTATTAATTGTGTGATTCTGAGAAAACTTCTTGGCCTCTCCGTGCCTCAGTTTCCTCACCTGTAAGAACTGGAATGATAATAGAAATAAATTTATAGGATTATTGGGGAAATTAAATGAATTGGTACATAACAGATATATAACAATTACTATGTAACTACTAGTTATTATCAGAGTTAAAAATCTAGAGTGAAAGTCATCCTTATTTTGAATTCCAGCTCCATCACTAACTCAATTTGCAAACTTCACCATGTATGTCTATCAAGATTCAATTAGAGAAGCAAAACCACTAGGAGATTCTAACTGGAAAATGTACAGAAGGGCATTCTGGGAGCTGTAGTTGAGCTGAGCCTACGTGACACATTACCAAGCCACCACCCCGTGCTGTTCAACTGTTCTGAGAGTCCATTTCCTCATCTCTGAGCTGGGATGATAATGCCCCTCGTTGGATTAACTGGCATAAAGCACATGGAGCATAGCCACATTGTCTGGCACAGGTAGAGTTCCATTCGTGGTTCTTACCATACCTTCCCAGGATCCCACAGATAATAGCCTCCAGAGGAGTGTGATCTGAACCCACACCTGCTGTCCCCAAGACTTTTGATCTTACCATTGCACCATGCTGCCGCCATGTGCTGGGCCTGGAAGTGTGCAAATGAGTAAAACAGTCCCTACCCACAGGATCCCACAGTTGAATAGTGGGTAAGTCAGGTGTACGACTAAATGTAATACAGGAAAAGGAAGGCAGTCTCCGTTATCGGGAGCCTTCTAGAGGCTGGCTCTAGGCTGGATTACATGTGTGGGGAGGGGAGATGAAAGGGCCCATGTGCCCAGCACAGTGGTGGGTAGTTTATGTGGTGACCACAGTTAGTCCTCCCAATTAAAGAATGAGCTAGATATTAATATCATCCCTGCAATCCAGATAAGGGAACTAAGACCTAGAGAGATTAAGTCATTTGACCTAGGTCACAGAGTGCTCAAATGACGGAGGAACCCCCAGGTCCCAGGACATGGCTAGAATGCAGTGGACACTGCACCTTGGAATCTGTCCAGAAGTCGCAGATGGAAACTTCCCTGAGCTTGGAAGCCAGGGACGATGCTGAGCCCCCTCCCAGTTCTGTCTGTGCACCTGCATCTGCCTGTGGTGGGCGGTGGGCACAGTGGTGGCTACAGTGCCTTGGTGGTGGTGGGGTGGCGCGGCAGCAGCAGGGAGACAGTCACACCTCGCTGTTTTGTAAACTGTTTCTCACAGCTTGTTTGTTCCGGGTTAGGGCTGGAGCGGCACCGTATGGAAGTGTGACTCATTGTTTAATGTGGCAGCTCATTAGCAGAGCTTGTTGCTGCCTCTCGTTTCTCTGCTCTTGCTAATTGGAGAGCCCAGTGGGGCCCCGGCTTCCCGGGAAGAACCAACCTGGCTCCCCCAGGGCTCCGGCTGGCCCTTGCCCCTCGGGGCTCCCTAAGGAGACCACCCCACGCCTGTGGACACTGAGTTAGTCAGATCGTGTTCAAATCCCAGCTCACCCTGGATGTGTAGCCTTGGACAAGGCATCCCTCCTCTCTGAGCCTCAGTTTCCTTATCCACCTAATGGGTAAATGGTATCCACCTTACCAAGATAGGTTAGAGGCACAGTAATAATGTGTAAAGTCCCCTGGCATGTAGTAGATGCTCAACAAGTGGCTCTATAGTGTTGTTATCATTAGGCTAAAGTCTCAGAGAGTGGCTCAGTCCTGACTGACCTGTGCCAGTCACTCAGCCCCAAGGTGCTCCAGAAGGCCAGGGAAGAGGAGGACAGTTTCCACTTCGGTGATCTAACAACTTTTATTCCTTCCATGCTTAACTCTTCCCAAGGCAAATCCACTCAGAGGTCTCAGGCTCTGTTTACTCTCTGTGCCCCTAGGGAGGCAGCACAGACCAGCACAGACTGCTCTGGCCCCACTAGAGGGAAAGTGTCTTCCCTGCAGCTCCCCCTCGAATCCCCATTCTCCTCTCTGAGGCCACACAGCAGTGCCTGCTCAGCTGCCCCGTGACTGTCCCTTTCTATTTGAAGGCAGTGATCACATCCTCTCTCCAAGTCTTTGGTCCAGGTGGGTCATGTCCAATTTCATCAACTGTCCTGTACATGACCTGGTCACTGAATACAGCTCATTGGACAGTGACATTGGTGCTGTGGCATCATTCTGCATGCCTGACCCCCCAACTCTGGATATGCCCCTCTTTGACAAGGTGCTCCTGGAACGTGAGACCCAGAATCCCATGCAGTCTCCTAAGGAGTATGGGGCAGCTCCAACTCCCTCTGCACCAAGACCTGAGCTCTCCAATGACATGTGAACAACATGTGCAGTTTTAAAAATTTTAGTGGTCACCTTAATAAAATTAAAAATAAATAGGTAACATTGACTTAAAATATTTTTATTTAGCCTAAGATATCCAAAATATCATCATTTCAGTATATAAAAATCATTTATGAGTTGAACATGGTGGTGCACGCCTCTAATCCCAGTGACTCAGAAGGTTGAGGCAGGAGGATTGCCAGCTCAAGGCCAGTCTCAGCAATTTAGGGAGACCTTGTCTCAAACTAAAAATAAAAAGGGCTGGGGGTATAGCTCAGTGGCAGAGCGCTTGCCATGCCTGCATGAGACCCTAGATTTAGTCCCCAGTACCAATAAAAACAAAAAATGTTAATAGGATCCTGCAAACTTTTTTGTTCATACACAATTCTTCAGTTGTATGTGTTTTATGTTTCTAGAACACCTCATTGTGGATTAGCCACGTTTCAAGTACCCATAACCTCTCAAGACTAGAAGCTGTGGTGTGGGATGGTGCAGCTCTAGCCTGTACCTCTGTGAGTGGATCTGAACTGGCCTTGGCATGGCTAACACATTGCCCTGACTCAAGTGGGAAGAATAGTTGCAAGGCTGAGGGTTGGGGCCACAAGCTATCAGGAGGTCTGGGTCCTAGTCTTGGTTCTATCACTAGTTCACAACAAGTATGGCAGTCATGGCCCCTTTCTGGACCTTGGTTTGCTCATCTGACAAACACCAGGTGACAGGAAGAGAGCACCCCTGATCCATGCCAGGGACTTTGTGGTGCATGCTGTGCTGGTGTGAGTTCCTGGGAATCCCTGTTTTACCTAGGTTATAGGTTTGACCCCAAGAGCCACTCCAGGGCTTACGGATTCATGTGGCTGGTGGATGGCCGGCTTCTGTCTTCCTGGTCACCACAGCACGGCTCAGTTTCACGCAGCCCCATCCCATCCTCTTCCTTGTTGTGAGTACTTCCCTAGTAGCAGACAAGGCACAGGTGACGGTGACGGCAGCATTTTGAGTTCTTGGCAGGTGGCAGTGTGGAAGGTGGAGACACCTCCCTCTGCCCAGGGATCTGCCTGCCACTCCAGAGCTGTCTGGCCATAGTGGTGGAGGCCAGGTCCTGTCCCCACCCTGTGCCCATTCCTCTGTACTGTGTGGCCTTGTAGAGAAAACCTCAGACATGCCACTGCCCTAGACTCCCTCTCCTCGTCTGCACCCTCCCCAACTCCTCAGTTCCAGCTGAGCCTGGTTCCTAACCACAGATTTCCTTCCAATCCAAGAGCCACCTGTGTAGCTTTGGGCAAAACATGTCAGTTGGCAGAATCTCGGTTTCCATGTCTGAGATGGGAAAGAATTTCACCTCCTCCCAAGGCTGGTGGGAGTGGGCACAGTGATACGTGAAGCTGTCAGCTCAGTGTTCTGAGTGAATGTTAATTGGATCAAATCTTCACAACTAATTTTTTGGAGGGGGTATTGGGGATTGAACCCAGGAATGCTTTACTACTGAGCCATATCCCTAGCCCTTTTCCTTTTTTAACTTGAGACAGGGTCTCACTAAGTTGCTGAGGCTGGCTCTGAACTTATGATTCTCCTGCCTCAGCCTCCAGAGCCCCTGGAATTATAGATGTGCACCACCACGTCCAGCTTTACAACTCATTTAAAGAACAGCTTAGCCTTGTCCCCTACACTGAACCCTTTCTGGTTCCTCTGGACACTGTGCATGGCTCACTTCCTAGTCCCTTGCCATCTGGGCCTTCTTAACCAGGGTGTGCAGCACTGACTCCTGTTTGTGAAACTCACCCACAGATGACCATTCCTCTCTAGAAAGAGAAGCATCAGAAAGGAGCTTGGGGATCCCCCCTGGAGTACCCCAATCGCCAAGACCAGTCATGTTTGAAAACAAGACAGAAATGACCAGTGTCAGGAATCTAAAGTATGTTACCCCCTTGCCTGTTTCCAAAGAGAGGATGATTCACCCGATTTTCACTTTTCCTGGAAGGTTTGGGACCCTTGTTGGGGACAGATATTTCCATGTGACAACAGAGTGGAGAGTGCAAACCTTTGAATGCCCACTCAGTGCTGGGTGCCCAGTGAGGTCATCTAAGTCTTACGCACCCTGATATAAAGTTTGAATAACATCCTCTTTACAAATGAGGAAACTGAGGCTCAGAGCTATGTAGACTTGCCAGGCTCTCGTGAAGAAGGTTTGCCTTCTCCCTACCTCTACATTGCCCCCTCCAGGGCCTCCAGGCTCCTACTTGAGTGTCCCCGGCCAATAGGATGTGACCTCTGGGAGCTGACATCATCCTTGCTGGGCTGTGAGGACACACCATGGGCAGCCACTGCCCCTCTTTGACCTGAATGGGTCTGAGGAAGCATCTACTGCAACACATGCTGTTATACCTTGCTTTCTTGACCTGTCCGTGACATTTGAACTTTCACTTGTTATTTCTTGTTTAACCACTCTGTCCTCTTGGCCTTCATGGTTCCACTTTTCCTGGCTCATTGGCTGCTCCTCCCAGTAATCCTTTCCAGTGTATCCTTGCTCCACTCCCCATCTACATCCCCGTTTGGCTTTCTCTTCTTTTCCCATCTGGCTCCAACATCACTCTCAGGGTCTTCACTGCTCCCCATGATTTCACCATCTCTGCACCAAGGTCTCCTCAACCACACCTTCTGAGGAGGCTTCTTCCCAGAGTCCCTGACTGTGTGCCAACTGCCTGCCAAATGGACTTCTCCCTGGCTGCCTAACCAGCATTACAAGCTCAGTTCCCCAACCAAATCCATCATCTCCTCCGAAGCTTCTGCCCCTTCTCATGGCCCCACCAAGTGGACATCTCTCCCACCACACCAGCAGCTGAAAAAGTGAAACTTCCATGCCAAGTGAGGTCCGCGGCTCTCACTGGATCCCTAGTCAACGGGGGGAGCTTGGATGATGTCATTATCACTCTCATTTCACAGATGAAGATATGTGACACCATGCACAAGTTCCTGGTGCATGGTAAGCGTTCAGCAAGGGCTGGTTCTCTCTATGGCTTTTGGTTTTTCAACAGTCTAAACTCATAAATTAAATCAGCCATGTTCAAGCTGAGCCAGGGTAGACAGCAGCTGTTCCTACCTGAGAACATCTGCAGGTGTCCGGCTCACTCTGAGACTGCAGCTTCCCAAACAGATCACCCAGGCTGACTTCTTGTTCTGCCATATCTCACCCTGGGCTCCCTCCCTGCCGAATTCCAGACTGCCTCCTCAGCCTGTCTGTAGAGAGGCTGTGCAGAGAGTACCCTCTGCCTCCTCCTTCGTCGTGACTTCTCCCTGGAGTCACATCCTAAGGACAAGCCACAGCAGTGCTTTGAGGTGGATGAGCAGGTGGCAGTGTACTGGGCCCCCATTTGCCCAGATATATGTCTTGTCACTCCAGAACTGTTTCAACATGGTGGCTAGTTGTGACACCAGGTCTTGGACCGTCCCCTCTTTGTTTTTGTTTGTTTTTAGTTTTTACCATCATTGTCATTATTACCCCAGCAACAACCCTGTGAAGTAGGGATTATCAATGCTACCTTGCAGCTAAGAAAATTAGAGTTCAGAGAGACAAAGAAACCTGGCCAAGGTCACAGAGCTCAAGCCAGGTTTCAAACTAAACCTGCTGGGCTCAGTTTATGTGTTCTTCCCATGTGGAGTTCCAGGGCAATCAACTAGTTAGGTTACTCCTACGATGACTTGTGAAAGGTAGGCATCCTAAGCTGAAGACCTCTGGAGTGAGTCGCAGCAAGCATTTCTCAAAGGCCTGCATTCCGCAGGCCCTGGGCAAGGCACCGTCATACTTTGTTTTCCTGCCAGCCAACTGTGTGTGCAGAGGGGAATCTCCCCTACCTTAGATGTGGAAATGAAGCTTCTGTCAAGCACAGTCATTTGCTTAAAGTCACACAGGTGACCTGCGGCGATGCCTTAGGATTGGCATGAGTCCTCCTGTGAGACTGTGGTCAAGAATGAGCTGGGTGAATGCAGATGAAGTGAGGGAGGGAGGCTCAGGTGGTGTGTTGTCTGGAGTTTTACTCTAATGTTCTCTGGAAGAATAGAAATCTTTTTTTTTTTTTGTTATTATTTTTTTGAGATAAGGGCGCTGAGGCTTGGAGTATAGTAACATGTTTGAAGTTACACAGCTGGAAAGTGGTAATGTGGTATTCCACTAGTATCTGACTCAGGTCTCCGTCCTTTGCAGCATTCCACACTGCGGTTGCCAAAGGCACACTCCCCCTCCTGACAGTCTGTTCTCCAAGCCATAGCCTGAGGTCCACTGGGAACTCTGGATCTTTTTTGCTCAGGTGGAACCAACGTGAGCCCTCTGCTTTATACACTCTAACAGTGTCAAGTACTATAGCAGGCATTTTGCATATATTATTTAAGAAATCCTCCTAACAACTCTGGGAGGAAAGAGCAACTATTATCCCCATTTTTATGACGAAGTATCTGAGGCTTCAAGAGGTTGCACGATTAGAACTGAGGGAACTGAAATTTGCATCAGAGACAGACTCCAGTTGTGGGTTATTTCTTTCCCCATCCCCCTCACTGCTGGGGATGGAACCCAGGGCCTCGCACATGCTAAGCCAGTCCTCTACCACTGAGCTAGGTCCACAGGCCTGCATGTGGGTTCTTAACCATTGCCCTCTTCCACTTTTTCATGTCTGGGTTGGGTGCAGATTTCCCCTCTGAGGTACATCATGACATGAGCCCTAAAGATCAGAGTCCAAATCTCTAGTTACCCTGCCCCTAAGTCCCACCCTTCTTAAAGACACCACTTTTGCCCATGTAACTCTATGGATTTTCCTACTGTCATTTGGGGACTTTCTTTGTCCATTTTTGCACCTACCCTCCAATCGTCGTCATTACCTTTGTATGGTTGCTAAAGCCACACTCCCCACATTAGAATTATTGTCTCTGTTTTCCTGAGGTGGCAGTTGAGGCTCTAGGATCTTCTAGGGTGGGTGTCAAGCTCCAAAACCACATCTGGCTGTCTCCAAGACCCATGCCTTCTGTACCCACTGCAATCCTGCTGGGAGCCCTGGAGCCTGGAAAAGCTGACATTTGAACTACGATGTCTGTGCTCTGGTCAGTCCTGTGCTTACCCAGGTCCTTACACCAGCTAAGACAGCTTCCACTCACACAATAGGCAGAGAGACCTGGACAACTCAGTGATGCTAATGATCTGAGAGCCCTGGGAGCTGTCCTCTTCAGTCCATCCCAAGGTCCACGTAGAGGACAGGGCCCTGTTCCAGCAAAGGACCAGATACCTGAGCTTGGGGTTGCTATGCTGCATCTCTGGCCACCCCTGTGACTGCAGACAGGTCACCAGTAGTCACATGCTGCTCAGTGAAGGCCTAACTGATTTCAACAGGTCTCTGGATCCTTCTCCAAGACCCTCCCCAGCAGAATCAGTGCTTCCCCCTTCTGAACTCACCAGGCTGAGCAGGTAGAGTGTACTTCTCCAAGCCACTGGGCTCTTCAGCAGGACTCTCTGGGGCACCCATTTATTCATTCATTCATTGAAGAATTTTCTCAGACAGGCATTCTAGAAGCTCTTCTTTCATCTTTCATTAGTTTTAACTTGTTGTAAAAATATTCAACAACATAAAACTAATAAAGTAAAAGGGGAGCTCTCCCTGACCCCTAATATCTTTCTTTTTTTTTTTTATAAAGAAAGAGGGACAGTGAGAGAGAGAGAGAGAAAGAGAGAAACAACTTTATTTAGGTTTTCACATGGCCTTAGTTGCTCCAACACTCAGTTGTGTACGTGGTGCTGGGGTTTGAACCCGGGTCCTCAAGCTTGCAAGGCAAGCGCTGAAACCACTGAGCCACCGCTCCAGCCCCCCTAATATCTTTCTTGATTAGAAACTAATTATTCTTAATAGTTTGGGGGAGGCCTTCTGGAAACTCTTGTATATGTGTTTATTAAATATTCCGTGCATGTGCAGTGTTTATAGAAATGGAATCATATGGCACTCATTGCCTATAACATAGCGGACACTACTAGTTTTTTGTCACCTCCTTTTTCACTACAGCCATTTCTCTGGGTTGGCACATGGAAGTCTACCTTATTCCTTCTGAGAGCTGAATAGTTTTCCTCTGTGTAATTATGCCATAACACTCACCTTCAAATGAACTTCCATGCCATCCTATTACAACCAGGATCACTTCTGGAGTACCTATCATGTACCTGTCACTGGGGCAGGCCCTTTGTGTACACATTTTTATGGATATGCCATTCTTCTTAGATATCTCATGCTTGGCATGTTATTGACATTTGGAAAATTATTGGCAGATCCATCACAGATGCTTTAGTCTCTCAGATTCCACTCCCCACCTCCTCCCATTCTCCACTGAGGTCCTGAGCTGGGATTGAGGAAGGAATGGGTAAGATAAAGACCCTGTGCTAGAACAAGTATGGAAACATGATTGCAACAGAGAACATGGAGAAAAACACACAGGAAACAGGAAGAATGACTGACAGGCTATGATGGTTAATTTAATGTGCCAATTTAACTGGGCCAATAGTGCCCAGGTGAAATGTTGTTTCTGAGTGTTTCTGTGAAGATGTTTCCAGATGAGATCAGCATTTGAATCAGTGTATTTGCCAAAGGAGATTGCACTCCCCGATGTGGATGGGTACCATCCAATTCCTAGATGGCCCGAATTGAACAAAAAGTGGAGAAAGGGAGGATTTGTCCTCTTCTTGCCTGTCCACTTGGGATGGGATCTCAGTTATCTCCTACCCTTGGACTGGAATTTCTATGACTGGTTCTCCTGGTCCTTAGGTCACTGGGCTTGAATTGAAACTACACCACTAGATCTCCTGGATCTCTAACTTACTGCTGAGATTGTGGAACTTATCAGTCTCCATAATTGCAAAA